>JAJEJH010001314.1:0-31386 GCA_026122585.1 Anacardium occidentale
TAAACTCCCAAAGCTAAATCTCTAGAGGCAATTTGCGATTATTATCTCTTTAGAAAGAAACAAAATAGATATATAAATTAACAAACAAGATATTTTTATTCGTTATTGGCATCACTAAGATCATTACAAGGTGATATACACAATAGAGTCGATGAATGACTTAAGGTTTGGCTGTACGAAGCATTTTCCAAATTTAATTTGCTGTATTTTATAATGTGATATTTTGTATAAATTGAGGACATCAGAGACATAAGAGAGGTTGGATGAACATTATCTTCGAATTGAATTTTGGAAGCATAATTAACTTATGGAATCATTAAAGTCAAATATGAAGGATATGAGTACAACCGTAAATTATTCTTTTGCAAATTAAAGTAATATTGGAAACCACCAATAAATAACTTATATTCTTGCCTGCCTTCGCACAGCCTTCGTTTATTTATATACTTTGATCTTTAAGATTTTGAGAATGTTATACTCATTTTTAATATTACGGTACATGAACAGTTTAATCTAATTAAGCTCTTATTTACAGAGTTTTTGCAACGAGGATGTATATTATTAAAAATGGTCTCTACTTAATGCGGCTACCAATAGTTACTGTTATGAAAAACATAATTTTTTAAATATATAATATAATTTTTTTATTATTAAAATTTTTAACACGCTCATAACACAGTGGATATTATAGACTTTTTATTGCAAAATCTTACCATACTAAACTACACATTATGTTTGTATTCCACACTACTACAGAAAAGTGTAATATAGTTCAAATTATAAGATTAAAGTGTGAGTAACCCACACTTCACGTTCTTCTAAAAAAGTGGAAAAGAAATCAGATATACTTTAAATTAAAATAACGAAAAAAATCACCCCTCTTTACATTAAACGATTATGGTTTTTTTTCTAAATTTGTAACAACAAAAAGTATGAAACACCAAAGGTGTGATCTTATGCAAAAGCTCAATTGAAAGTGTAATTCTGTGTACAAAATAATTAAACACAGGAAATTTAACGTGATTTAGTCTACTGATTGTGGGCCTATTTTCATAATGTTGTTATTTATGTTTCCATAAATTGGATCAGAGCATTAGTGCGAGTCCTAGTACAAAGAATTTAGACCTTTGTTTCCATTTTGACTTGTACGGAAATTGTTTTGATTTGGCAGGCGACAATTATTTTTTTATATAGATACAAGATGAAAGTATGCAAATAATTCTGTTAATATTGGGGTATAGGGAGCATGTGAATCTGCCAAATTAATCTGACTGGTTCACTTTTGAGTGTCTTTCTGTAAGTTAATCTAGGGAGGAGTATACTGTACAACAATAGTTATGTTAAGAACTAAAGCTGAAAAGAAAAAATATGGTGAAAAATTGTTAATTTTTGTCATCATTATTATATGTAATTAAAGTCAATGAATCCAATTTTCATGATGACCTCTATAATTGAGAATGAATTCAGTTCATTTGTAAATTTATATATGTATAACAGTTTCAAAGGAAGGTTGAAAAGTTTGATTAGAATTGTATGTTTGACAGAAAAGTAATATATTTTGAAATTCAAATTTGGAACATGTATAGTTTGAAAATCTTTTCTTTGTTTGATATAAGCGCTGACGTGATTGAGGGCGTTGAAAATTAAAATTCGATCTAAAAAAAATACTTCTGGCAAAGACAATTAAAAAAGTGAAAAAACATTAGTGGCTCTAAAATGAAAATGAATCAACTTTCCTTTCTTCTTTACACAGAATTTACAACGGAATGGACAATCAGAGAGAAACACTTGTAAATGAAATGCAGAAACTTTATCAAGTAAACAAAATAGATATATATCAACGAAACAAGTTACAGATAAAAAACAAAACAAAACAAGCAAAAAAAACATAATTGTTACGAAGAAAATTTAAGATTTGCACTATATCTATATTTACTAGTATTAGATAGTGTCCATAAGGTAAATATATATGCTTGAGTTAATTTGTTTCATGACTTGAAAAGAATTAGCAAGAGAGGAAATTTTTATCTTTTAAATGATAGATATTTCAGCAAATTGTTTCTAATGATCATCTGTTAACATTTCATTCTAAAAACTACATAAATTCTTGCAGAAGAGAGAAAAGATACAAAAAGAGATGAAGAGAGTGAGAGAGAGGGTAGAGGTTGGTATGCTTGGCTCCTCGCACGCCACCAGCGGTGAGCAATCTAGAGAAGGATTGATCTCTGCTTGTGGCATACAGGGAGCCAGGCATAACCCATTTCACCTTTCATTCTTACACATCCTCTTTTTCTTTTCGGTAGGCAGTCAGTGTGCTGGCGCTGGCACTTTGTTGTTCATGCATTTTACTTATGGGGCGAAAACGAAAATGGATGGCTTGAGAGAAATGAAGAGAAAGTGAAAGAGAGATAGAGATAGAGATAGAGAGAGAGGTGACTGGTTGAAGTGAGCCTGGAGAGCCCCCTCTATATATAGATATTAGGAGAATTAAAGGTAGATTTTCTTACTGTATAAAACAATTAAAGGTAGATTTTCTTACTATATAGACGGAATCTCCCATAACCCACTTTCCTTTGCTGCTTTTTATACACATTTATTATGAAAAGATAATTTGAAAATTTAAATGTATAATTCCACTATGGCCACCTTCCCCTCACCAACCCCCACAATTTCATTTCCATCTTTCTACACTCACCTCTCTTCTTTTTCCTTTTTTGAAAAGGAATATTAATGAATCAAAGGAATATATATATATATTCTAAAATTTAATGATAATCATTGTAAAGAAAATAAATTGAAACTTTTCTATAGTCCATTTGCAAACAAGTTAATTAGTCTTTTCTAGAAGATTTTTGTTGTTTAGGTATACAAATTATAGAAAATTCTATATTGGGATGTTGACTGAGCATAATGATTCTACATCATTTTACCTTTTAAAAATATAGTAAAAATAGAGTAAATTATGTACACCAACAATGAAATTTTATCATGAAATTTTGTATTATTTTATTTTTAATTTAAAATAATTTCATATAATAACATATTTTGTTTGCATATAAATTTGTACTTATTATTAATACACACAATTTTATTGATAAATATAGTTATTGATAATTTGTTTTACATATGTTGGATCATTCCTATATGTTGATTCAAAAATAGTTTGCAATTATCAATGTATACGTGTATAAGTCAATTCTCATTAACAAAAAATTAAAAAACTAGATTTACATTTACAACGAGTTCTCAACATAGAGACGACCCTATGTGAGGCCAAACGGGGGTCATTGAACCCTTTAAATTTTATTTTCTAATAATTTTTTAATTTTTAAATTATATTATGAATTTTTTTTTTAATTTTTAACATGTGAGTTTTTTTTATTGAAAAAATCTTTAAATTTAACATTGTTTTTATAAAATTTAAGGTCAAATTTCAATCTCATGTATCTATAAAAAAAAATAAAAAATTTTAACAGTAAAATACTAATTTTCTTTGTAATAGAAAGATAAATTTTTAATTTTAAAGGATGTTTTTAGTTTTGTGAAATATAGAGTGACTCAAACTTTATTCTTTATATTTTAATATTGAAGTTTAAGTCAATTTTTACATAAATTAAAATTTTTTAATTATAATATTTATTCAATATTTAGAGTTTCAATTTATATTGTATCAATAAAATTAATTTTCTATAATCTCCAAAATAGAAGCATGATAATATCTAATATTTATTTATTTGTTTGTATTATACAATATTAAAAGTAGATTGGTAAACAACTGAATATTAATATTGTATTTATTGAAATTACAGTTTATTATAAACACCGTTATAGTCTCTGCTCTTTGATTGAAATTTATTTGATGAATATGAATTTTAGCTAATTAAATGGGATGAGAGAGAGTACATCATAGTCTACAATTTATAAGTCTGTTTTAGAAAAAAGTTTAAATTTGTTTACCATTATAAACACCATTATAGTCTTCACTTTTCAATTGAAATTTATTTTACAAATATAAATTTTATTCGTTATCAAAATATTTAAGTCTAATTGAAAGTTTATATATTTTAATTAAACTTTCATAGTTAAAATTTCTGCAACCGTCACTATCTTAACATATATTCCATATACAACTTCTTATTGTTGGTTAAAATTATATAAACTTCTTTATATTTCCATCAAGAGGATGAAGTTTCTCCTGTAATTTGTCTTCTTTTTTGATTTTCTTCTCAGGAGATTCGAGATAGAGAAAAAGGCTAGTGACTCAAAAGGAATATTAGGGCTCCCGGGGTCCCTTTCTTTCTTTTCAAAACAAGCTAGAACAGGCAAGTTTGAAAAGCATTATCAATAGCTTTTACTTTCACTTATTTAACAAAGCTGAAAGTTGCTTTTCCTTTTGAAGGGTAGGCTTGTCTGGTACCCTATTGCTCCTGAGGATTTTATTTAATCTTAAGGATTCTTTCTGCCAACCAAAGCCACCTCCAATTATACTTTCAAACTCAACCCGCAGCTTCCAATATATATTTTGCCCATGGCCCTTAATTTCCTGTTCCTTCTTTTTTGTCTTAAATTGTCTCTTGCTCCTTCTTTAATCAATTTAGTACTACTTAGTAACCATTTAACTTATATCTGTAATAGATAGTTAGGTAAAAGTTCAACACTAATATATATTGTTCTATCAGATGTTACTTTGCCATCAATTTTAAGATTTTGACATTGAGAATAAAGTTCTATTTAGGGTTTTACATATAGTGTCTTTTAACACACATGTATCATTAAACTCACTCAGTTTTCAATATTACAGGAATTTAAGCTATTAGTGACAACTCTATATTTCATGTTGATTACCGTTATCTCTTGTCACTAATTATAATTATACTATTAGTATACAATTTGTAAGTGATTATGCATGATAATGTTAAGTGAGACATTTTGTTAATTGATGTAGAGATGAATTCAAATTGAGCAAGCTCAAACAAAGACAAACTCGAACTCAATCCGAATTTATAATATTTAGTTTTAACGTTAACTCATTTGATTTGGTGAATAGTATTGTTAGAGAGCTATCGACATGATAAACAATATCATTATAAAAATGAATAATATTGCTAAAAGATAAATAGTATCATAAGAGAGGTGAGCAATATTGTTGATGGGGTGAATAATGCCACGGGGGGGGCCAAACGAGCTAAGTTGAAGCTCCAACTTGCATTTAGCTCTTTTGATCCCAATGTGAATTTGAGTCTGATTAGGTTCAATTCGAATCTATCTTTAATTGATGAAGTGAACAATTGGGCTTTAATTGGTAGATATGTATATCTATAAATTGATGTTAGAGAAGTGTGAACAATTTATCATAGGTACAAAGCTATTATCACATGGAAGCCAGTCATACTAGACTTAAAGTTTTACTTTTCTAGGTCAATAAAGTTCAAATTAGAACACCGCCCATGATTATATATTTCATTTGGTGCTTAACACATCAATCTGAATTTGGACATATAAAATCTTAATGTAGGCCACCCCTTATAAATTTCCTATATATGTTCTCTCTTTACCTACATTTGCTTCATTTGCGCCGGTGATCTTCTGCTTTTCCTTTTTTTTTTTTTTTTTATTCTCCTTTCCTTAATTTATTTATTTTTTCAACCCAAAAAAAAATTTCTGTACATATTCATCTTTCAATCAAGTACTAATGGTTGATATATCATCATCTAATTATATAATTTTAAATTATATATAAAGTATATAATTATATCATTTAACCGCATAATAATATGACATATTAATATTTGTTAGTATCAATTTTATCAGAACATGTATCTACTAGGTTTGACAAATTAAATAAATAATTCTTTCCATTCTAGCATAAACAGATTCAGTATTTGTACAACTTGAAATGATCCGACCGATTGAGTAGATTTAAGATCATTCCTGTGAGCTCTCATAAGCTTTTCAAGGTTTAGTGGCATCATATACTAATGAAAATCAGTGGTTAAAATTATATTTCCCATTTTTATTAATTATTGACCATGATTTTAAATTTTATTCGTGTAATATATTTTGTTCTAAGTAAGAATTCTAATCCCAAAATGTATAAATATATATTAATAATGAGTATTGATTTATGTATTGATGATGACGTGCAATCATATAATTGATTGATTGATTGATTCTGAATTAAAGATAAAATAATATTCAATCATATAATTACACATTATTGTTAATTGTCACCATGTCATTTAATTTCATTATAAGTGTGGCTTGATTTATAATCCCAACTTCCCCTAACTAATTGAATCTCAAGAAAAGTAGTTATAATAATTTAATTGTATTATGTTTACTTTATAAGTAATGTTATATACATTTATAATGAATATTAATTGAAGCATCAGTAATGATTATTATCATATGATTTAATATTACTTAATCCTTAATTCAAAATCACACAATCACATAATAGCATATCATCCTTATAATTCATTATAATTATAAATAACATTACTCTTACTTTCCACGTAAATATTTGAATTGTAGTCCAATCAACTTAATCAAACTATGTTGTAAGAGTGATATGGGGATGACTTCCTTTTGATTTGGGTTTAAAAATTAAATTCTACAATATAACCTCTTAAAAAAAAACTAATTAAATTCTACTTTATTAATTTCTAGTGATATTTTTTTTTTTTATTAACTGGCAGAGGGAATTTTAAACTAGAATTAAAACGTAATCAGCACCATATTTTTACCCTATCACGCTCTCAATGCCTTCTTCCACATGAAATGATTAAATATGCCAAGCAACTTTAGATATGGTTTGAGCTTTGTTCATTCAATGAGTTTTTTGTCAGAAAAATAGTTATCTTATAGTTGAAGTTTACTTGATTAATTTGATGTGTAAGTTGCAAGAATGTCAAATTACTATTATCCACCTGAATTTGGAAAATTCGTTTTGCACCTATTTGTCAAAATAAGATATTAATTTTAACAATCAAAGAATATTTTTGTTACTTGATACAATATATAATAGGGTTCATATCACTTACAACCTACTAGTATAAACAAATTACATTGTCATTTTAACTATTTTATATTTCTCATTTTCATTTTTTTTCTTTCTCCTTTCTCATTTCTTAATCATTGAAAATCATTCAAGAGGGAACTAATGAATTTAGACATGTTTGGGACTCGTGTAAGCAACAATATGTTTCAAAGTTGGTGGAAACAAGAAGATTTAGCCACAATAGAATTTTTCAATGGTAAATCTAAACGAGAAGTGATATATCATCCAAGAGAGATGCAATAGATTAAGAGTGAATTGATAATTAGTAAAGGGTGATGACATCAGAAAGTTGCATATGGCTGAAAATGCGACGGTAGCATGAGGGTCCAATTACACAATCGTGAGAAATTGGTTGACAACCATGCAAGGATGGCGTTAGTAGGAGAGAAACAGTCTCATAGGTGACCATTTATAATTTTTAGTGTATATAATTATTAACTAAAAGTGAATAAAAATTTTATAAATTTTTGCACGCAAACTGTGTTTTAGCTTCAGTACAGATAATAAACATTTTTATGTTTTTTAAATTAAAATGTACAAAATTATCATATTTTATTAATAAATTAACAAATAAATAAAAAATAAAATTCAAACTTAAAAAATAATTTTTTTTTTAATTTCATAAAAAATAAATAAAAAATAATTTTTTAAGTTTTAATTCAAACTTAAAACTTTTTAGCACGCACTTGATTTACTTGCAAAGGCTAAGGCTCTTCGATGTTAACCTCGATGCCAGTGTTTCTCTATACCACTTTTAATTCCTTTAGTTATGATTAAGTACTACGTTAATGTTAGTATATTGAGTATCCATTTTATTAATACATGTTACTCTTGTGAAAAACAAGAAGATTTACAAATTTTAAATTAAAATGGGTAAACGTGAACATTGAACAAAGGCAACTAGAAATAGAAGTAATGATGATTTGGTTTTGGATTATTTGTTAAAAAAATTCCACTAATTAATAATTTAACCAACATAATTATGATTATCAAAGAGTCTAAAGAAAAGAGTAATTAAGTCATAGATGAAATTGACACCCGAAATGACAGACAAAGAATCACCTAGAAAAGCTAAGTTGGGCCTCAAATTGGTCAAAAGATATTTTCAAAAGACAAAAACTTTATAAACCATGATTAAGACTTAACACTAAAATCAAACACACCGTCATATATGATAACATTATTTCTATGATCATGGGGACCTTAATAGTTGTTAATGTTAGTCTAAAAAAGTGTACCAACGAAAAGTACACCGAACTTTGGTGAAATTTGATGCAAGAATATAAAATGACTCACAAAAGAAAAGGAAGAGTTTGTTTTTAACGTAGCTCGGCTAGAAAAACCAAAGGTCTACATTTATGGTAGTATAGTGTAATTATCTGATTCCGTAACTTATAAAATTATACTAATGGAGGTTTGAGTTAAATCTTCAATTGTGGAAATGTGCAGATTGGTGGCTTGATTGCATCGTCGTGATCCTAAAGTAAAAATAAAAGTAATTACACCTTAATAATGATTGCTAAAATTGAAAAGAATTGTTCTAAGACAATAGAAAACATTTATTGTCAAGGTGATTGTAGAAGTTATACGGATGTGGACTATTATTTCTTGTTTTTGACTTTTAGAAGAAATCGTATTGTACTCTATATATCTTTCTGAGTTGGGAGGTTATCCCTCGACTTACAAGCTGGTGTAATGTTCATCTATTAGTTATTGATCTCTCTTATGAATATTTTGTCTGTAAATTTAATCTAGAAAGAGTTTTGACCTCGTAACAATAGTATTATTAGTGCAAAGGAAACATAAATTACTTTGTTTCGACAGAATCATGTTGTGGGGAAAAGCTTAAAGTTTTGCTCTCCACAAGGAAGAAAAAGTTCTTATTTCATCAATTTCAAATTAAAATAAATAAATATATAACAATTTGCATAAAATTATCACTCTCTTTTTCCCTTTCTCTCTGCCTTTTTAATTTGAGAGATTTCATATGTTGACTAATTGTCAATTTCTTGTTTCAATTTCATGTGTCAAATTTGTCATCTCACCTACAATTTTATAATAGGCTAATAGTATCAATGACAATAAACAATAAATTTACAAAAGAAAATTCTAGAAAAAATCAAACCTTTTTTCTGATTATTACAGGATTTGAATTTCCTTTTGCTAGACCAACTATATTAATTTTAATCCATATATAATTTGGTATGTACCATTCTACATGAATGATCGATCAGAGGAGATTTGCAAGGGAAGAAATAAATTATAGAGTAAATTACATTTTTCTGTTGAAGGTTTGGTTTAAAGACACTTTTCCATTCCTATGTGGCTTAAAAAAAATAAAATTATAATTTTATCCCTATTATTTCATTTTTCAAATTAACATATAATCCTAAATTAACAAAAAATTAAAATAAACTCTTTTAATATGTAAATCACATGGGAATCAATGTATTTCTCTTTTCTCTCACCTCCATCCCTTCTTTATCTTTTTTTAGTTTTATGTCAGAAATAATAACAAGTGATAGTAGTAATTGTACCAATAAAAACATAGATAGAGGTGTTAATAACATATTATTGTATGTTTAAGAAGTAGATTGTAATTTTTAAAGATGTTAGGGGTATCACAAATTGTTTAGGAAGTTATAGAAATTAAAAAAATGGAGAAATTTTTGAAAATTTAAAATTTTATTATCTTTTGATAGTTTCAAAAACAACATTTATATCTAAAAAATTAAATAAATTAAATATATAAATATCATATTATAAATTATCAAAATTATAATAATAATTTCAAAATATAAGGGTGAACTGATAATTTTTTTAGTAACACTCTAGTTAGGGATTCCAAAAAATTTTAGGGATTAATTTATGGGTTTTCAAACCTTTTAATGGTAAAGTGTCATGTTTAAAAGGTTTGAGTTTGATATGTAAAAATTTTATTTATTTTTTATTTCTCTCTAAATTAATTAATAGATGATAAAATTATTATTTTATCTTATACTATAAGTTTGATATTTAGTGGAAAAGTGTTATTTATTTCATCAACGGGTGGAAGAGTGATTCCAGGCCAAACCTTAGGTGGAAAATGTGATTTACTCTAAATTATAACATTCAAAGGATAACGTATAAAAAAGACATCATATCTTCCATATATGCATTGTAATCGAATCTTAATTTCAATTCAATTGTCAAAGTTAAAGAATAGACATTATGATTAACAAATTCCTATTGGAGTAACTCAATTTATTGAAGGACATAATTGGTGTTCCTTATTTGTTGATGGGTCTAATAATGTTGTGGGGAAGGCCGATATTGATGTTGAAGGCATGCTTGGATAGTTATCATATAAACCATTTAACAGTAGTACTAGAAAGTTGAAACATAATGCCCCACTTTAATTACTAGCTTCACTTCTGTTTTTGATCTCATCTATATATGCACTAATTTTTTAAAATTAAAAATAAAAAAACTAATCTAGTGGGCAAACTGTATTTTTAAAGACTATTAAAACTTAAAAAATATAATTAAGGAGATACTGTTATAAGATTGAATGAATTTTATTAATTTTTTTTAGAGGTTACGGAGTGGAAAGTAAAAAAAGTGTTGAAAATTATGCAATTAGAAAGTGAAAAGGTTTAGATTTATAGTAAAATCAATTTGATATTCAATGTATTGTCACTTTGAAATAGTATAAAAATAGGGCTTTTCCTCTCAATTTTCACAACTCAAGAATTTGAGTTCTTTCTTTCTCTCTTTCTCTGGTTTCTCTCTTAATTTCTAAGTGTTCTTTAGGTTATCTTACAGTGAAGTTTAAGTTTGATTCAATTCGTTGGAATAAAAGAATGATGTTTCTGTTACTATTCATATGTCATTTTATCTTAAGAAACAATATTTATATTTTCGAGCGTCCGAGTGAATAAGTCGAATTTGTTTTAAGAAAACTGTGAATTATACAAATCTCAACATTTAATTAAGTTTTTATAATTTTTTATTACCTATTTTCTATTTGCCGCATTGAAGATTTTCATATCTCAATTCTAAAGTTGATATTTTTAATTTTGAAATGCTTTTGCATTTTAATTATATATTATTTATATAACATATATTTGCAGTCACTAACTTAATTTTTTTTCTAATAACAAATAGTTGGTATGTAACTTAAACATATGGGTTTTTGTTATTAAAGAAGAGATGAGAAATTTACGAAAATACATTTCACTAAAATGACTTCGAAAACAGTTTTTGGGGAACAATTCTAGAACATATATACCGTAGAATTAAAAAATAAAAAAAATGAAACCCAAATTTTCAGATTTCTATCAATATGAACTCTAAAAAGTATATGATTATATTTTAAACATATTTTTAAATATAAAGTATATTGAGGTAAAATTCATATCTTCATATTAAAATTATTTTCTTATCACAAACAAAAATACCTATTTTCATTTTTTTCAATTCTACAACTGATCAAATTTCAAATATGCGTCTTTAGAATTTTAGTTTGTTAATAAACCCTCATATTCTTTTAACAATGTTATATGTATTTATAATGATTATTAATTTGCAATTTGGGTATTAATAAGAATATATCATCATGTGCTATTCAAGTTAAAAATAAATTAATATTTAATCAAATTATCATTGATACTTAAATTGATGTTCATTATAAGTGCACATAATATCACTCATTTTTTTTTTAATGAATAGATACAAGTTATGTGATTAAAAACTTATTTTTCCGATTGCATGCAATATTCCCGATGCATTTTCTGATTTGTATGTAAATAAGAAGACAATTGATTCCTTGCTAATTATGGTAAAAGATAAAACCTTAACTCACAACTTGCAAGTGTATCACTAGGCCTTGTTAAACATTAGATGACATAATTGTGCAATTTTTCTTGACCTTCTTTAAGCTTTCGAGAAATATTATAATGTAAGCTTCTCGTTTGATGAGATAATTTTAGGTGATCAAGGCTCATGTGACAGGTTTTTGTTAAATCGAGTTAGGTAGGATTTGTCACTTTTGTTAAGTTATTTTAACAATAGATGACTCTTTTGATCTCCTATTAAAGATCTAATCTCATCCTGACTTGTTTAATAGTTGGATTCAGAGAGTTAGATGCGATAAGAAAGTGTTAGACACTTATACCATCTATTTCGAAGGTTGGCCTCTACTTTATGGTTTTTTTTAATTAAATTTTTTTGTTCGTCAATCTCTCATATTTAAACATTCAAATATGACAATTAAAATTCATTGAAAATATGATGAATAAAATAAATAAAACATAAATTAAATTACATAATTTGGGGTGGGGGTTGGTGGGGTGGGGTTACATTTTTCTAAAAAAGGAAATTTCCGCCATCGATAATCAATTAAACACTGCAGCTTAAACATTAATTTTAACTAGCATGCAAAATAATTATATTCGGACTACGTGAGAACTATCCATAGGTGCCCAAAAATGGTAGGTGAACATGCACATTGACCGGTGGACGCTAATCAATTGTACGCTTCCGCATACCACATTGAAGGTTCTGTGGACGCTTTCAAATGACCTGGACACCTACTCGGCCGTGTAGAATATAATTCACAAGGCCAAATGACTTAGTCCCACCCATGGTTTGAGACGAGAAAAAATTTCACCCTCTAACTTTTAAAAGCTCAGAATCCCACTCTTAGACCAAAAGTCAAACATTTTTATAATTTTTCAAATAAAATACCTTTTAAAAAATAAAAATTTATAATAAAATTATAAAATAATTTTTAAATATAAAAAATGTTTAAAGAATAAGTAACCACCGCTACTGATGCTGGTAGCGATGATCGCTGATAACGGAATCAAGTGACCATCTCCGACCATCTGGTTTCAAGAGAGCCTAGATTTGACCTCCCTATTTGGTGAAGGCGACCATTTTTGGAGGAGGAGGCCAACAAAAAAAAAAAATAGTCAGAAACAGTCGGTGAAACCAATACTAAGGGGAGGCCATGGAACCAAGTGGTTGAAGACCGCCACCTGGTTTTGTTATCCGCAACCAAGCGGCGATGGCTACTTTAATTTTTTTAAAATTATAAAATTTTTAAAATTTTATATTTATATAAAATATATATTATTATTTTATAAAATTTGAATCTTAAAAAAAAAAAATACCCCTGAATTATTACTGTTTACTATTATATTTACTATTAAATTTGGTTAGAGAGTGTGATTCTAGGATTTTAAAAGTTAGAGGGCGAGATTTTGTCCCCGCTTCAAACTATGAGTGGGAACATGTCCTTTGGCCAATTCACAAACATAACCTTAACAGTAAATATAATTTTATCACTGAAATCCATGTAACCTCAACAACATTATTTATCAACACACCGAATAAATTTTAATATGCAAATATATTATCAGCAACACATATCTAATAGCAATATAATCCTAATCATCAACAATATGATCAATAGCACACATAATATGATCATGCAATCTAAATAAGTAAATGAATACATTCCCAACAATATGCATGATAGATATGATTACAATATTATCCAGATTAAACATCAAATAAGCATAACAATAATTACAGATACCATTTCAAAATTACCCACAGATGCATTTGAGTCGAAGGTAAATGTACACATGGATAAGTGATAGCCTATAGATTATAAGTGTCCATGGACCAAAATATAAATTTAATCAGAAAGAAAGATCATAAAACAATTTTATGGCTAGAGAACAAATATTATGACAAATCAAACACTACAAGAAAATAATAAGCATTCCCCTCAAGAATACATATCTATGTCTTCTTAAGAGAATTTTCTAATTATGGAATAAAGCTTCAAGACCCCACGAACAAATTGCAACTTCTTTTAGGTTGGTTGTTTTATTTCTCTCACTAAAAGATTAGTTTTCTCATAACAAAACTCTCTGGGTGTATGATCATGTTTCCAAAATTCTCTTTAAAGCATAAGTATGCTTTCTAAAATAATTTTCCTTTTCCCAAAATATAATTTCTTTATGTCAAATTGTTCTCTCCCTAATTCAATGGTTTTGGGCTCCTTTTTATAATGGTTTCCCAAGTTGAATTTCCTTTTAGAATTGATTTCTTTTCTTAAATGAATTCTTCCTTTAAAGATTGATTTCTTTCCTTAAAAAACATTTTCCTTTTAGGATTTATTTCTTTCCTTAAAGGAATTCTTCACTTTAGGATAGATTTTTTTTCCTTAAAGGAATTCTTCCTTTTAGGATCGATTTCTTTCATTTAGGGAATAATTTCCTTCAAAGGATATTTCCTTTTGAAAATATTTGGAAGTTTTATAGAATTTTCTAGAATCAGGTAGCTGTTTGCGTTTGTGCACAAGTCGAAGGGTGTTAGGCAAAAGGTGTCTGTGCACAGGCAAAAGGTGTCTGTGCACAGGCAAAAGGTGTTTGTGCATCTCAGGATTTGTGCATGGACATGCATGAGGTATTTGTCCATCCATAGATCAAAGGGTTTCCACATAAAAGTGAAGGGTGTTTATGCACAATACATGGCCTAAGGTTACAATTCAAAGGAAATAGGCCTATGAGGTGTTTAATGGGCTTTAGGACTATGGTTTAAGTGTACACATTAAATCAATTATCTATTCATGGACCTCAGACCTTAGGCCTTGACTTGTCAATAAAAAAATCCTGTATAAAAACCTATTGACTATTATTATTAGGGAATAACTAGTTAGGTTAAAATGAGATGTTTATAGTTATCTCATACTTTATGGTGTTTGTGTGTATATAGTGAATGCAATAAGCATGAAACATATGCAAAACACAACAAAGTGTAATAGACATCAAGTGAAAGACCTAACAATGCCAACATAAAAAATTATAGCAAATAAAAATCTATATTAAACAAAGGTAATTCCTTCCAGATTCCTAACTTAAGCAAAGAATCAACCACGATCGAGAGCTTTGTACATAATTTGCATAAATAATCCATATCATCCACTAGAGGAAGAATTTATCATAGTCATGAACTCTTGAACTCTCCACATACTATACAAAAGAAAGAACCAACTATAGTCGTAGACTCTTAGATACTTTACATACTCTATAAACCCTATGTATTTAGTCCATATAATCCACTTATACTTAGTGCACATACTTGATATAGTCTATTTAGTTATTTAGTCCATATACTCCATATGGTCTACATACTCTATATATGCATCATATTATCGGTAGACTTCTATTACTCCATATAGGTGTCTCATAATGAACAAACTCTATAGGTGTTGCACTACGACAAACCTTATTATAACATATAGACATCGTATTATCGATAAAATCATATTTAAAACAAAATGGATGATCTAGTTTATGACAAAGAACCAACCTTAGTCACAAAATTTGCAACAACCAAGTTCTTTCTACAATACGGTGAAAGATCTAATCTATGTTAAAGCCATGAAATTTGTAATGACTAAGTCTTTTCTATAACAGGGTAGATGATCTAGTTTATGGCAAATTCATGGACTTTAGAACAGTTAAGTCTTATCTAAACAAGATGGATGATATGGTCTATGGTGAAGTTGTAGACTTTAAAATGACCATGTCCTACTATCGTAACCTATTACCCTCTATGGCGAAGGTGAAACAATAATAAATTGCCCTTTTAATTGAACCAACAATGACTTACCCTTTCAGGTGAACCAATTACAAAATTGTCTCTTCAAATGAACTAACAATGAATTACCCCTTAAGGTGAACTACTAATGACTTACCTTTTAAGGTGAATTAAACACAAGATGTCGCCTATAGAGAAAACTAAGAATAAATTACCCTTTAGAAATAACTAGATACGGGATTGCCCTTTATAAGACGAGCTTGATAACGGGTTACCCCCTTGGGTGAACTAAGAATGATTTGTCCTATAGGGTGAACCAGACATAAACTGCCCCTTGTAGGGTGAACCAGGAACAAATTGCCTTTTAGAGTGAAATAAACAATAAATGGTCCCTTAGGGTAAACTTGACATAGGATTACCCCTTGTAGAGTTGCCCCTTATAGTGTGAACATTAGAATGAATTGTATCGATAGGGTGAACTAAGAACAAATTGCCCTTTGTGTGATGAGCTAAGAATAGATTACCTTTTAGGGTAAACTAAGAAATAAGATTGCCCTTTATGGGGTGAGTTTAACAATGGGTTACCCTTTTGGGAAACCATTCTGAATGTATGCAATATTCTAAGGGATATTTTATTTCTTACATGATCTTTTATATGTAATTATGAGATTGAAAATGATGACTTATGTGTATGCCATGATGTAATGAGTGCCAAAATATTGGTGACCAGTATACTTACCAAAGCCCTAAGCTACAGTCATATTATGTGAAGGGGCCTTTAAATGTCCTAAATGCATGATGCATTTTATACTTTAAATGTAATTCATGTGTTTTAGAAAATAGTCTTTTTCTTATAAGTTTGTAGTTTTAGGAACATAGAGTTATGGGAGACAAGAAACCTAGGCCAAGGGAACATTAACTCATGACAGGTAGCCCATTTTTTTCATTAGCCTAACTTTTGCCTAAGTTGCCTTTATAGGTTTTTGACTTAGTTAGCGCCTTTCATTTTTTGCCTATGTTGCCTTTTCAGGTTCTCAACTTTGCATGGTTGAATTTTTTCTATTTCTCTTTTTTTAATTTTTTTTCTTATTCTTCATTTAAGATTCGACTAACTTTTCCAATAACTATTCACAAATAGGCTTGCCTTACAAACCCATAATATAATATGACAAGAGAATTTCAATAAAAAGAAAGTTAACTAGTATTTTAGATACTCAGACTTCCCTCATTTCACTCAAGTTTTTAAAAAGGTAAAAGAAAAATGTTTACACTTAAGTTTGGTTCATGAGAAGCAACAACTATAAGCTTGCTTGTACATCTAATCTTTATTGCTTAGGACACATACCAAACATGAATCTGATTGTCTTGTCAAGGTTATAACATGGTTAATATGCATGTTAAAATTATTGCGGATGATGGGTGCTTGAACCAAAAGAACTAATAGAGCATATGAAGCTTGCTTTTAAGAAATTAAGACTTGAAAGCCCTTAATCCCATACTTATGACTCCTCTCTTTCTTTTCCCCTTGTGCATGAAATTTCTTTTTTTTGTTTTGTTTTGTTTTGTTTTGTTTCACACTTGTACTGATGCAGCATTGATTTAGCACTTTTGTCCTCTTTGTTTTCCTTATATACCTTGAAGTATAATACCTTTATTCTTTCAATGCTTCATCTCAATGGCCTTAAATGCTCTACTAGCCTTAAGGTCGGGTAAAACATATGAACAAATCAAAGTCACAACTTATATTGTAGGGTTAGACAAGAAATATGGTTGAATTAAGCTTAAAGGGGTTCTTTAGAGTTAATATTCATTACAGTTGGCTTTTTAGGTTAAAGTGGCTATAATTCTAGTGTCATCATTATATTTATGAATGCATCTGACTCAATGTGATTTTGACCAGTATTAAAAGCGAGTTTTAGAGAAACAAATCATGACTAAACATGCTTAACAAAGACGTTATAGATCATAAAGGAGTATATGATCATTGACACAAAAACTCACATTTGTTAGTTTAAAGTCTACCAAAGCTAGCTCACTTGTTTTTTAAAATTAATACTCAAGTTGAATTAAACGCAAATTCACATTTTGTTACAAATTTTAAATTTTATGAATTCTTAAAGTCATTACAAAGAAAGACACAAAAACCTAAAAAATGGAAAAAAAAAAAAAAACATATACAATTAAAAGATATGTCTTTAATTATCTTTAAAAGTTCCCCAAATTTTCATAAGATTTTATCTTTAGGTAAGAGGTTCAAGGTCACCCACCTTTCCAATATCTATAAGGGTCTGAGTTTCTTGTCTTAACTTTTTACACTCATCAATTAGTCATTAGTTAGATGGCCATAACTTTGATGGAATAGAAAGTATGCTCTTGGATTATAGTTTACGAGTTGTAGGTGAGGTGCCATTGGTTATAATAGTCCCTTTTTTTTTATCAATTTATCTAACACTCTTGAAAATAACATAATAAGGTTAGAAATTTATCTTGGCCTAAGTGCCACCTCATTTACATCCACAGTTTTTTTAGTTGCCCTAACATTTTCTTTTCTAGTTTCATTTTCTTGAAAGTATAATCTTTCCTAACTTATGTGAATAGAGGGTATCCTCAGTTAATACCCTAGTTATAACTTGTTAAAGATAAGAATTGGGAAATAACAAATCTTGTCATAGTAGGCAAGAAGAAGATTTTTTATCATGATTTTCACTTGGTCTCTCTTAAGAGGTCTATTGTCATCTTGACAACCTTCTTTCTCCACCTTATTAAAAATTTAGCAGAAGACTCATTGTTCTTTAGCTTAGTTGTCTTCAAGTCCATTGTTATTACATCAAAAGTAGTGTTGTGTGAGTATTACTATAGGAATCAATTCACCATCTCATTCCAATCAACCTTGTCAACTTTGCTCAAGCTATTATATCATGTACTAACTACCCATTCTAGTGACAGAGGATATAATGCCATAATTTACTCTTTGGTTAGCTCAATTGTTCTCATCATTGTGGTATAATGCCTTAGATGTACCTTTAGGTCACTTGGCCAAGTTAGACATCTTGAATTTGGGTGTGTAGCCTTTGCTAAGGTTGGTGCTCTATAGCCACGTGTCTATTATACTTTGGTTGTATTCATTTGTGTATTATTGTTATATACAATTGTACTTGTATATTTTATGATATAAATAATATGAGGTATTTTAGATATATTATTTTTTTAAAACATATTTTATGTCCTTAGTATGGTAAAACTGAGATGATGGATTTAGATGTCTGATTATACTTTTCATACATCTATATAGTGGCTATATTAGAATCAATCTATAATCTTAACATCACTTTTAAATGAGGATACAACTAATAATATGAGAATTATCATAATGTGTACGATTCCATTAAAAGGTGGCAGTGGTTTTCGAGCATCGAGGCTATTACTTATAACCTAGTGTCATACATGAGTGTATGATTTGGTGGTTATGTTCAATAGATATACCTAATGATGAAGATCCTATATAGATGGTACTACTTGCATTTATGAATCAATCCTCATAACTTGATGGATAAATATGGTCATTTGACTTAAGGTCTATTAAACCATTTCATACTAAGAGTGGTACCATTTGACATAATCAAATGCAAAACTATAACTAAGGTGTTATAAAGGTGAGCAATTAGTCATATCATGATTATTATGAAGACTATAATAGATTGATATAGGATTCATCAATCTCAAGTATAAAATGAGTGTTTTAGTTGAGTTATCCAAAATTATAAGTCTGTGGCCATAATTAGATCAATCAATATCATATCCAATCTTGATTTAGATTTATGCATAGATTGGGATATCTAAGATAGACACGTATCTGTATCTCAGTCTCATGAGACATGGTGACAAAAGAATCATATTACATATTAACTATCAAATTGATTAAACCTTGAGTTATTTATTAAAACTTTATTATTCAGGTGAACATGATTCCTTGTTTGAGGCCACTTATGGTCCATATTTAGATTTAGCTTGAAAATAAATACTACCAGGTGGCCTACATGTTACACACTAATGAGTTGATAAACCGAGGTATGAGATTATTGTCCTAGTAAGTATGTCACAGTGTGATATCATGTTAGACTTGTCAAATCTATTTAGATCAAATTGATAAGTCAAGATCAAGGATTTGTTTTGATGCACAATTGTGCATCTTATGAGTCACGAGAGTGCATCTTGGTGGTTGATAAAATTCTAACGTGTTTAGATAAAGTTAGTTTGTTTAATTTAAATTTTGAATTTGGATAACTTACAAGTATGCATGCCTTTTGTATAGGTGTACATAGAGTTATTTGATGGTTATTCGATTGTGTGAATGTTATAAATTATACATAATATGTATAAAACCATAATAGTTACTAGACATATATGTATAGGTTGTGACACTTTGTGTTTGGGCATACATTGTGGCCATAGGCATACATATTTCATAGTCATGTTTATGACTAACTTTTTATATAAGAAAAAAATGAGATTTTTTTTCTAAGATAGACCTTGCATCTTCTAAGAGTATATGTTTAACCATACACTCATGCTTATGGCTAATATACTGCTATCATAGTTTAGCCTTCTTTTACTTTTTATGGACTTTCTCAAGTGTCATTGGCTATTTGATGGAGAAATGCTCACTTTTGGACGATTCTAAGCCATGTTAAGACATTCAAAAAGCTTCAATTGAGGTAGGTGTTTCAATGAACATCCTATGCATGTTAATATTCATCATGCATTAGTTTTTTGAAAAATTCAAAAAAATACATATCTTGTGGTCATTTTCCTAAAGCTATGATTTGTTTTAAAATTTTGCTACTTGGTCACCCTTCGAATGACTTTGGGAAAACCTTACAGTGGTGTCACAATGAACATTTTCAATTTTCAAAGGTTTTTATTTATTTTAGGGCTTTTGGTTGCATGTTTGATTTTTGAAATTTGATAGCATATTGGTGCCACGATTTGAATTGTTAAGAACATAAACTCGAAATGTTGTAGAGTTTTAGTTCTTGTAGATTTTACTTGATAATTGCAAATATGTTTGTTGGTTTCGATATACAAGGTTTGAATGCTTGATTTTGCATTGTCACATAAAATCATGCTCAATGTGCTTGTTTTACATGTTGAGCATGTTGCTCGAAAGTAACTTTTGGCATTTCATGTTATTTTGCTCATTTACAATATTAAGTATGTTGTTTGGGTTGATTTCTTACCAATTCTATCACTGAAAGTTTTAGAAATTATGTTTATCATGATCATGACCATGTGAAGTCATAGGCATGACTAAGTGTAATTTATAATGTCACAACCTAGTGAATTCAACTTATGACTTGATGTATGGTCATGCATGTTTTAGTCACGATCATATATAGAGTAAAATATGCCTATATACATGTTTGTGCTCACCCCATGATGTCGTTTATACAGGCTTCTGGAATTTGCCCTAATTTTAGAGTTTAACATAGTCACAATTGTGTATAAAGCAGTCACAACCATGAGACCTTTTTTCACGTGTGTGAAGTTGATGCTCACACCTGTGATTGACATGGATGTTATGTTTTGACTTTGGGTTAACTGTCTAGGGTCAATTTGTAACATTTACAAAGTTTTTGGATTTTTATAATTTGGTAAAATTATAAGGACTAAAAGAATTTTCCCATGGCTAATTAAAATTAATTTTAATTGTATGTATGTTTGATTGATATATATGCACGGTGTCTAGTATACGAGTAGAGACTTGCATACAAATGTTTTTAGGTTTTTGGGAATATATGCTTGTAATTATTTAAATAAGACTTGTGAATCCTAAGTTCTCTTATGTCTTCTCATTTTAATTCTTTTTTCATCTTTATCCCCTTGAATATAACTCGAGGTTTTTGAATTTTAATGTAAAATTTAGTATAGGATAATTGATTAATTTCATATAAATTATGTAACTAGGAGATGAAGTGATATAATCACTTGAAGATTCGAAAAAGAGAAGTGGGAACATATTCGAAGTCTTAACTTGGGGGTTCAACATTAGTTAAAACCTATATACGTAAACAGTTATTTTATGCCTCATTTAGCATACATGCTAGGTTTTATTTTTGTCAAAATATCACCTCACTTGTAGACTAAAATTGATTAGACCCAATTAATAAGCCTTTTAATAAATATTGTCGTAATGGGAAGCTTTCTAATATAGCATTACTAGGACATGGCCTTATTCGCCAAAGCAAAAGGTAGTCTATTACTTAGTGGAAGACTAGTCATTGGTTATATTAGGTCAAACTTGACTAATAAAAAGTAACTTGTTTGCCAAAAGAAAGTTGAAATCTATTAGAGGCTAAGTAGGGACGTATTTGTCGTTGTATAGGACATGTAATACCCACTAATACCAAGAATCACAATGAAGGTTTACAAGATTCATTAGGGTAAAACCTAATTTGAGATCATTAGCTTTTGCTAATTGGTTTGATAACTTACTTATTCAAGTTAATTTGACTTATTCACCAAAACAAAGGTTAGGCTAATTTAATGGGATCTTGATCTACTAAGAAGTCCATCAAGACTTCTTAAGTTTAACAGTGAAAGTCGTTAGCTTGAGAAACATAGTCAGAGTGTTTAATAAAATCTTGATTAAATGAATTTATTTGAATCAACTAATTTATATCCTTCCTTCACACTAGTAATGTTGCACCCTCTAGTTTCCAGTCTATATACCATTCAATATACAACCCAACATCATATATGTAACACCTAATGTAAACATTCAACATACTTCAAATATCATATTATAAATAAAACATATTTACAACTAACACATAATGCAACATACATTTTAATCATTAAATATCAATAATAAGTATATGCAGTTAATAAACATTTGTTTTTTTATTCAATATAGACAATGAACACATTGACCAACTGAAGGCATGTGACATTGCTACACTAGAGTGATGAAGGCTTTATCCTTCCTTCACACCAGTAGAGTTGCACCCTTAGGTTTTCAGCCTATGTACTATTCAGTAGACAACCTAATAACATATATGCAACATACAATGTAACAACACATAATATAGCCTACCTTAACAACATATAACAATACACAATACAACCTACATCAATAACGTATAACAATAGAGACCAATATAAATAAAGTATATATTCACAACTACATAAACCGACTATCTTTGGGCATATTATCAATGTAAGACACCCCAGTTAGGTATTACTGTTCACTGCTTAATAAAATAATAATAAATAATTAAGAGAAAATATGGTCAATAATACCTAACCGAAATGCTTAACTGAACTGACATATCACAGCGGAAGACTTGTAGTACAATGTATACATACATATATACATGCCCAAATAAAACTGTATTATATTAAAATATTCGCGGAAAACATATACATGTGCATACAACTGAAACTGAAGCATAACGGATCCCAAAATAGTAGCAGACTCCTCCTCCCAGCTCCCAACAACCTACCTGCAAGAGAAAGGAAAGTAGGGAGTGAGTGATAAAATCACCCAGTAAGCACTTCGTATCCTCAGACCCTAAACCCATCCTTCTCGAAGGATGCCACCTCAACACAATTGAACATGCTCAACTAAAAACCACTCTGACGGTCTCATCTTTACGGATCGGATACTACCTCATACCGGGTCGTAAAATACGTATATGAGTATACGTAAACAACCTAGAGTGAAGAGTAATCCGGAAGGTCAAACTTGACGTACTGAACTCAGGCTGAAAGCATAAACTGAACTGTTCTGATCTGATCTACTACTGATAATATTACTGTTTCTGAAAGTCACGTGTCATTACGAAGCTTAACATGTTCTGATATTCTGCTGTTCGTGTCTTTTACACGTAATTCATGTTCTGTTCATTTACAGTTTCTTACTGTCTTATCATTCTCTGAATGATATGCACTATGTCATATAATCATGACATGATATGATAACATGCTGAAATCATAACTAGGCCTGGCCTGTATACTGAAAATAGTTTTCTGAAAACTGTTCATGAAAACTGCTGTTGGATCCTGGGATCCCATATCTGAAAATCATAAAGCTTTATCTGAAAGCTATACTGAAAACTGAGTACCCTGGGGTACATGCTATGCTGAAAACTGTGCTGCGCAGACTGATGAAATACATGGATTCGACACTTTGGCCATGTGAGTTTCCTCTGCAAACACGTGCCACAAACTGTATGGCCCACGTGATGCCATCAGGCTTGGGCCTGGAAACTGAACTGATCTGAGTGCCTCGCGCTAAAACTCATCTGATCCTCGGACCAGGAAAACTAAACTACTAGCTGAGTAACCCAGCACATGCCAATACATAGGGCTAGTAATGAGTATATAACTCCTGGTGACACGGGTGCTGAAACTCACAAGTGCCCCCTCGTATTCACCTCTGAAAACTATGTTTTTCAACTGAAAATATGAATTCGGATCCTCGGATCTGTTTCTGAAAACACTGTATGGCATGTCATGCTATGCACATGCATATGATGCATCATGTATTCTTGTTTGAGCTCAATTTACTGTTTTCTATCACTTGGATAGGGTTTACTGTGCACATTTCTCATTTAAAACTTATTTTTCTCTTTTCTGCTTGATGTACGGGCGTACGTATCATGTGTACGGGCATGCATGCATGTGCACAGGACCGTGAGCAAGTCGTGCATGTGGTCGTGCGTGATTCTGTGATTTCTGGAAAAATTCTCATTTTCTCTTAATGTACGGGTGTACATGAGCCATGTACGGTCGTACATGCTGAAGAAAAGGTATGACGTACGGGCGTACACAGCGGGTGTACGGGCGTACATCCTGCTCTGCACCTCCATGACCGTCGGGAATCAACTCGATTCCGGCCAAAAACACAACCCAAACTCAAATCAAGCATAAATCACATACCAAACACTTCAAATAAGCATAATTAAACTTCCAACAACTTCAAATCTCATGCAAATCATCCAACCCAATCTCCAAACATACATAAACATATACTCTCACTCATCACATGCAAATAAGCATCAATCATCAACATAATCATCTCAAATCATCATCAACACGCAAGGAAAACATCACAAGCATGTTGGAAACACATCTCATGCATAAAGCAAGCTTCAAACCGAATCAAAACACAAGGGAAAGAGGAAGGAAGCACCTACCTTTTGACATGCTTTCTCTCTCAAGAAGATCTCTAGCTCAAGCTTGATTGGAAGGTCCTGGAAGCTGCTCTTCCCTCCTAGGGTTGATGTTCTCTGAAATTGAAAGGAAGACTTTGGGTAAAAATGGGTTTGGAAGCGGATAAGCGCGACTTAAAAACCAAGGCAGCTGAAACTTATCTCATGTACGGGCGTACATCTCTCATGTACGGGCGTACATGGCAGGAAAAATTTACAAAAATGCCATTTTCCCGCGCTCGCATGCAAATCCTCCCAAACGGATCCATGCACAAGCCACAAAACTCTCTAAAAACCTCTATTTCACCCCAAAACATACACACAACCCTAGAATTCCCAAAAATCTCAAACTGACCCCGAATCTGGGATGTTACAATCTCTCCCTCTTATAAGAATTCCGTCCTCGGAATTACCTGAAAAGCTCGGGATATCTATCTCTGATTTCAGATTCCAGTTCCCACGTGGACTCTTCCACACTCTGATTCCTCCACAGAACTCTGACCAAAGGAATCTCTTTATTTCTCAGCACTTTGACTCTGCGGTCTATTATCTGAACTGGCATCTCCTGATAACTCAGATCTTCTGCCAATTCCAACTCTGGAAGCTCTAGCACATGAGAAGGATCTCTGATGTACTTTCTCAGCTGAGACACATGGAAGACATCATGGAATCTGTCCATATTAGTCGGCAATGCTAATCTGTAAGTAACTGGGCCAACTCTCTCCAGGATCTCATAAGGTCCGATGAACCTAGGAGCCAACTTGCCCTTCTTGCCAAATCTCAACACATGACGGTAAGGAGCAACTCTCAGGAATACAAAATCCCCGACCTCAAACTCTAACTCCTTACGTCTCACATCTGCATAACTCTTTTGGCGATCCTGGACTTGTTTCATTCCTTGTCTGATTACCCTTATTTGCTCAATCATCTGCTGAGTCATCTCTGGACCCACGACTGCTGATACTGAGTCTTTCTCACCAATATCATCCCAGTGTAAGGGAGATCTACACTTTCTACCATAAAGTGCCTCAAATGGAGCCATCTGAATAGTTGACTGGTAACTATTATTATACGTAAACTCCATCAATGGCAACAAATCAATCCAACTCGTCTGGAAGTCTAAGCAACACGCTCTGAGCATATCTTCCAGAATCTGATTCACCCTCTCTGTCTGACCATCTGACTGAGGATGATAAGCGGAACTGAAGTGCAAACGAGTCCCAAGTGCCCTCTGCAAACTCTTCTAGAAAGCTGACAAGAATCTGGAGTCACGATCTGACACAATCACTCTAGGAACTCCATGCAATCTGACAATCTCCCTAACATACAACCGACCTAACTGATCAGTCGACATGCCATCTCTGACTGGTAGGAAGTGAGCAAATTTACTCAGTCTATCCACTATGACCCAAATACCAGTATACCTCTCTCTGGCTCTAGGAAGTCTTGAGATAAAATCCATGGAAACGCTCTCCTATTTCCACTCAGGCACACTCAATGGCTGTAACAACCCTGATGGTGTCTGATGCTCGGCCTTAACCTGCTGGCATACCAAACATCTGGCTACAAAATCAGCTATGTCTCTCTTCATGCCTGACCACCAGAAGTTTCTCTTCAGATCTTGGTACATCTTGGTACTGCCTGGATGCGCTGAATACGCTGAACTATGGGCTTCTGACAAGATTCTCTGCTTCAACTCTGAGTCTGTCGAAACACACACTCGGCCCCGAAATCTCAGAATCTCGTCTCTAATCTCAAAATCTAGCACTGTGCCCTCTAATACCCTCTGTACCATCATCTGTACCCACTGATCTGACCTCTGTGCCTCTTTGATCTCATCTGACAAAGTAGACACAATTTGAAGGCTCGAAAACCCAACTGAAACAATCTCTATCTGTTCTCTGATGACCTCACTCTGAAGCTCACTCTGAACAGACAAACTGGACAAGGCAACTCTGCGACTCAAAGCATCTGCAACTACATTTGCTCTGTCCGGGTGGTATCTGATCTCACAGTCGTAGTCCTTGACTAACTCTAACCACCGTCGCTGCCTCATATTCAGCTCTTTCTGGGTGAAGAAGTACTTCAGGCTCTTGTGATCTGAAAAGATACAACATCGAACCCCATAAAGGTAATGCCTCTAAATCTTGAGCACAAAAACCACTGCTGCAAGCTCTAAATCATGAGTAGGGTACCTCATCTCATGATCCTTTAATTGCCTGGAAGCATAGGCAATCACTCTACCAGCTTGCATCAGCACTGCACCAATCCCCTGGTGCGAAGCATCTGTGTAGATCTCATAATCTAGCCCCTCCTGAGGCAAAGCCAACACTGGTGCACTAGTCAACTTTTGCTTTAATTCTTGGAATCTGGCCTCACACAAATCTGACCAAACAAACGGATTCTCTTTCCTGGTCAAAGCTGTCAACGGTCTTGCCAAACTGGAAAACCCTTGAATGAACCGTCTGTAGTAGCCTGCCAATGCCAAGAAACTACGGACCTCTCTGACTGTACTCGGCCTCGGCCAACTCAAAATCACATCAACCTTAGCCGGATCTACTGACAAACCCTCAGCTGATATCACATGACCCAAGAATACCACACTCTACAGCCAAAATTCACACTTACTGAATTTGGCATACAACTGCCTCTTTCTCAATCTCTGCAACACAAACCGAAGATGATGCACATGCTCCTCTATACTCCTCGAATAAACCAGAATGTCATCGATAAATACAACCATGAATCTATCGAGACAATCATGAAATACTCGGTTCATCAGATCCATGAACACCGCTGGAGCATTCGTCAATCCAAATGGCATTACAACAAATTCGTAATGGCCATATCTAGTCCGGAAGGCAGTCTTCGGTACATCCCTGTCAGCAACTCTGACCTGGTGGTATCCTGACCTCAAATCAATCTTCGAAAAGACTGATGCCCCACTGAGCTAGTCAAACAAATCATCTATCCTCGGCAACGGATACTTATTCTTCACTGTGGCCTTATTCAATTCTCTGTAGTCGATGCACATCCGCATAGAACCATCTTTCTTTTTCACAAACAGGATGGGAGCACCCCACGGTGAACAACTCGACCGGATGAACCTCTTCTCAATCAGCTCTTGCAACTGTTTCTTCAACTCTTGAAGTTCTGCGGGAGCCATTCTATAAGGAGCTTTCGAAATCGGAGCTATCCCTGGGAGCAACTCAATACTGAACTCAAGCTCTCTCTCTGGCGGTAACCCCGATAACTCATCTGGAAACACATCGGAAAACTCACAGACAACTACCACCTGATCAACACTGGGCCCACTCACATCTCTACTCACTACATTTGCTAAGTAGCCAATACAACCCTTACTTAGCATCCCCCTGGCCTGAATACATGAGATCAACATGGTCTCCACTCTACCCTCTCCAAAGACAAACTGATCAGGGCCTAAGTGAAGTCTAACCTTTTTCTTCTGGCAATCGATCTCCGCTCCGTATTTCACCAGGAAATCCATACCTAAGATCATGTCAAAATCACTCAACTCTAACATGATCAGATCTATCATCAAAGATCTACCCATGATCACAACCTCCTGATCAAACAACAACTGGTCACTATACATCACACCCCCGTCTGACATCTCTATGCACACATAATTCTCTACTATACTAGGGGTCAACTCTAGCCTCTCAACTACCCCTCTAGAAATGAAACTATGGGTGACACCACAGTCAATCAAAACAAACAAAGGAGTGTCAAAAAAGAACAACTGACTAGTCACGACATGTGGAGTAGCCTCTACCTGCTCCTGCCCCTGCCCCATGGCATAGACTCTGGCTCGACCTCCACCTCCACCTGACGTCCTTGCACCTCCTCCTGGTGCACTCGCTCCGCCACTGCGACGACGATCAGCCCCTCCAGTTGAACTGTCTCTGGCTCTGAAGAAGCCTCCTCTATCTCTGCCTGAACCAGGCCTACTAGAACCGGCTCCTCCTGCTCCACCTGATCCACCTCTAGCTGGACACTCAGCTATCCTATGCCCCGGCTGACGACATCCGAAGCATACTGGCTGACCAATCAGGCACTCTCCACTGTGCCTCCTGCCACACCTAGAACACATCGGTGGCTGACCTCCAGTCCTCTGACGCTGAGCACTCTTACCTGCTTTTCTCTGCTGCATGGGCCTCTTGCCCCTGTCTCTGTCACTGCCTCTCTCAGGCTGAACTGAATACGTACTCATCTTCTGCAGACACATCTCTGATCTGGTAGCTCTCTCTAGAGTGTCACTGAACCTCTGTGGGGGATGATCACCAGTCAAAACATCTCTGGCAATGGCTGGATGCAGACCATGAATGAACTTCTGAACTCTACCGGCCTCTGTACCCGCTAAACTCGGAGCAAATCTGGCTAGTGCATTGAACTGAGTCGCATACTCTCTCACTGAACTCGAGCCCTGCTGCAACTCAATAAACTCTTGAGCTCTAGCATACGCGGTCCCTGGGCTCCTAAACTCACCCTCAAATATTGCCCTGAACTCTACCTAAGACAATGAATCCTCATCAACGGTTGTCCTCGCGAGATTCCACCACGACCTCGCGTCACCTCGGAACATAAAGACTGCATATCTGACCCTCTCCCAATCAGACATGGTGAATAGACTGGTCACACTTTCGACTGCCTCTATCCACTCCTTAGCTGCTACCGGATCTCTAGTACCCATAAACTTGGGAGCTTGATGAATACCCGAAAGACTGTAGATTGGATGAACTCTCTCCGAACCACTGGTACTAATCGTATCAGACCCAGAACTCTGTCCCTGATACTGCTGATACGGATACTGCTGATACTGACCCATATCTGGCCACTGACCACCCATCTGCTCAGGATAACCCTGTCGCTGAAACTCAGGTTGTCTCTGCCTTGGCCTCTGATAGACACCTTCTCTAGCTGGCATCTCTCTGCCATACATCTGCTCATCGCCTCTGACAGGCTGCTGGTCTCTCTCTCTCATCATTTCCCTGAAGATCCGTCTGACATCCTCGGCTCCGAAGGTGCCAGGGGCGGCCTGCGGTCCTCTTCCACCACTACCACTGCCACTTGACTGTCCAACTGAAGCACTATCCTCTTCTTCAGAAGACCTCGAAACACGAGCTCTCTTATCTCTCCTATCTGAAGAACCACAGAACATTAGGGTCAACAAGCACAAAACAGATACTACTGTACTTACACCGAGAGGAAGACGAGCTCTGGCTGCTGGGATACGCTAAAATACACACGTATACACCTTAAAAACAATGCAATTCACACATATATACACAGTTTCCGCTTTGATATCGCTCTGATACCAAAAATATAAGACACCCCAGTTAGGTATTACTGTTCACTGCTTAATAAAATAATAATAAATAATTAAGAGAAAATATGGTCAATAATACCTAACCAAAATGCTTAACTGAACTGACATATCATAGCGGAAGACTTGTAGTACAATGTATACATACATATATACATGCCCAAATAAAACTGTATTATATTAAAATATTTGCGGAAAACATACACATGTGCATACAACTGAAACTGAAGCATAACGGATCCCAAAATAGCAGCAGACTCCTCCTCCCAGCTCCCAACAACCTACCTGCAAGAGAAAGGAAAGTAGGGAGTGAGTGATAAAATCACCCAGTAAGCACTTCGTATCCTCAGACCCTAAACCCATCCTTCTCGAAGGATGCCACCTCAACACAACTGAACAGGCTCAACTGAAAACCACTTTAACGGTCTCATCTTCACGGATCGGATACTACCTCATACCGGGTCGTAAAATACGTATATGAGTATACGTAAACAACCTAGAGTGAAGAGTAATCCGGAAGGTCAAACTTGACGCACTGAACTCAGGCTAAAAGCATAAACTGAACTGTTCTGATCTGATCTGCTACTGATAATATTACTGTTTCTGAAAGTCACGTGTCATTACGAAGCTTAACATATTCTGATATTCTACTGTTCATGTCTTTTACACGTAATTCATGTTCTGTTCATTTACAGTTTCTTACTGTCTTATCATTCTCTGAATGATATGCACTATGTCATATAATCATGACATGATATGATAACATGCTGAAATCATAACTAGGCCTGGGCCTGTATACTGAAAATAGTTTTCTGAAAACTGTTCATGAAAACTGCTGTTGGATCCTGGGATCCCATATCTGAAAATCATAAAGCTTTATCTGAAAGCTATACTGAAAACTGTGTACCCTGGGGTACATGCTATGCTGAAAACTGTGCTGCGCAGACTGATGAAATACAGGGATTCGACACTTTGGCCATGTGAGTTTCCTCTGCAAACACGTGCCACAAACTGTATGGCCCACGTGATGCCATCAGGCCTGGGCCTGAAAACTGAACTGATCTGAGCGCCTCGCACTATAACTCATCTGATCCTCGGATCAGGAAAACTAAACTACTAGCTGAGCAACCCGGCACATGCCAATACATAGGGCTAGTAATGAGTATATA
>JAJEJH010001315.1:0-31345 GCA_026122585.1 Anacardium occidentale
TCTTGAATTGATTTGTTCTTCCTTTATCCAAACTTTAGCCAAAGGTTTGGTGGTGGATTTCCAAGTTGGTGGCTTGCCTTTATGCTTGGAGTATCATTTGGCTAATTTAGTAAGTATTAGATGTGTTGCATGGAAAATTTATCTAACTTGAACTTGTAGAACTTATAGTGCTTGCCTTTGATTTTGTTAATCTTGATGTGGTGTTGACTTGTTGAATGATTTGGTGATGAAAATCAGTAAATTGGGATGTTTGATGATGGTTGGAAGTGATGTGTTAAGTATAGGAAGTGATTAGGGTCTAATTTGCATGCTTAAGCTTTATAATGTAATTTTAGCCAATTTGATGGATTCACATCAGTCACCTTGTCTTGTAATACGCACGTACACTACCTTACAATACAAACAAGAACACATCCTTGTACATGATACACATGCTTGCACATGTGCTCATGTGCACTATCTGTGTGCACATGCATGTGTCCAGTATCCCAACACTGCCAGCAACTAGATTCTGCCTCAATTTCCATTTTCCTGCTTTTTTTAGCTAGTTTTGCATGCTTTTGATTCCAAAATTTCTCCAATGCTCTAGCCTTGATATTTTTGAATTTCTAATGACTTTTAATATAGATTGAATATTATCCCAAATAAATCGACTATAATCACATTGAAAGAAAAGGTGGTCAATATTCTCATCAGACACATCACACAACACACAAGTAATATTAGAACATAAACCATACCTTTGCAATTTATCACGAGTGGGTAACCTCTTCCTCAGTGCAAGCCAGAGGATGATGGCATGCCTAGGGATGTGCTTCTTGTGCCAAATGAGGTGAGCCCAACCCACCAAGTTATTCTTCTTTCTAAACTCATTCCAAGCCGAAGAGATGGAAAAGCTACCATTCCCACAAGGATTCCAAACAACTCTATCAGCTCCTATCTTAGGTTTACTTAAGGGAGTGTTCTTAACCTCCATCATATCGTGAGAGTTAGCCACTGGCCACTTCCACTCACCATTCTCAATGAGCTCCTTGACGTTAGCATTCTTCTCCATTCCCGAGTCATAGATTATTCTGTTCCCAAACCTTTTGGCAAGAGGCCCCAGAGGGTGCCAATTGTGCCACCAAACAAAAGTGTCCTCCCCAGTTCCCACAATATGACTTATCCTATTATGCATCTCGTCTCTTAACTTGAGAAGTTTCCTCCACCACCAAGGGCTATCGCAAGAGGCTTTAATATTCCAGATACTCCTATTCTTTACTATGTTTCTCTTTATCCAATCAACCCAAATGGAAGAATCGTCACCACAAATGATAGTCCATAGGTGACGAGCCATAGCAGCTTTGTTCCATTCCTTACTTGCCTTAATCCCTAATCCCCCCTCTTCATATGGCTTACAAACCTCTTCCCAAGCAATTTTCGCCTTGTTCAGATTAGCCTCTCCCCCACTCCAAAAAAAATTCCACAACTTGGTATCAATCTCCTTAAGGACCTTATTAGGAAGGAAGAAGTGAGTGGCCCAAAACACCAGAATGCTAAATAGAATAGCTTTGACAAGCACCAGTCTACCAGCATAAAAAAGGTATCTACTCTTCCAAGAGAAGATTCGACTCACAATTTTATTGATCAAAGGCTTGCATTCAGCTTCGGAAATTTTGGAGGAAACCATCGGCACACCTAAGTACCTAAAGGGAAAAGTCCCTTCATTGAACCCAAGGATATTAATCAGGCCTCTTTTTTCCTCTTTACCCACCCCTGAGAGAAATATGTTACTTTTATCACGATTTGCTCCCAGGCCAGACCAATATTGAGAAATATCGAGAGCATCCTTAAAAGTTTTGATGGAGTGCTTGTCCGCTCTACAAAACATAATGAGGTCGTTCGCAAAGCACAGATGCGTAATATTACTCTCTTTACACCTCCAGTGGTACTCAAATTTCCCTTTCATAATCTCCTTCTCAACAATCTTGGCGAAGGCTTCTATAGCAATCACAAAGAGGTAAGGAGAAATAGGGTCCCCTTGCCTTAACCCTCTGGAACTCTTAAAGAAACCCTCCAACTCACTACTAATGCCAACAGAGAACATGGGGGAGGTAATACATTCTTTAATCTAGTGGATAAACCGAGGGTGAAAGCCAAGTCTCCCAAGACAAGCTAAGACAAAATCCCATTTGACCATGTCATACGCTTTCATCAAGTCAATTTTAATAGCACACTTTTTCCTGTTGGCGACATCTTTATGATATTTATTGAGAAGCTCATTGCACAACAAGATGTTATCTCCAATCCTTCTTCCTTTAATAAAGGCCGCTTGAGCTCTATTCACACACTCTGGAAGAATCCCTTTCAAACTGTTGGCTAAGATTTTTGAAATGCATTTGTAAATCGTGTTACAACAAGCAATAGGTTGGAAGTCATTAACACGAGTGGGATTATCACATTGAGGCACTAAGGCAAGAATAGTACAATTGACCTCACGAAGGAGCGAACCATTGTCAAAGAAATATTTAATCGCGTCAACCACATCGTGACCAACAATCTCCCAAGCCGTTTTATAGAACTTGGCACCAAAACCATCAGGACCAGGAGCCTTATTATCATTCATCGCAAAAATGGTAGACTTAATCTCATCCTCAGAAACTTCTCTAACCATATCTTGAGCCGCAACATCCGAGATCTTGTAATTAAACCACTGAGGCATTTGATCCATGTCCACATCCCCATTCACATTGGATAGGATATCTTTGAAGTGTCCCACAAGCTTGTCTTTAATAAGACTTTTCTCATAAACCATGTTGCCATTATCATCCAAAATAGCACTAATGGAATTTCTATTCTGCCGACTTTTAAGGCACTTGAAAAAATATCTCGAGTTCTGGTCCCCTTCTTTCAGCCAATTAATCCTCGATTTTTGTTTTAGCAAGGACTCTTCCATCCAGGTTATCCTCCGATACTCTCTGCACAAATCCTTTTCCTCTATGATTAATCTCTCATCCAAGGGGGATCTAAGTAGTCTATTTTGAACAAGTCCAATTTGTCCTTCGCTTGTTTGACCCTCTCAGAGATGCACCAAAATTCTTTGCAGTTTAACTCTCTCAACTTTCTTTTCACCATTTTTAATTTTCTAACCAATCTGAACATCGGGTTTCCGACCACCATGGAATCCCAACACTCTTTAACCAAAGGCAAAAATCGAGTATTTGAGGCCCAAAAATTAAAAAACTTGAAGGGACATTTTCTATAGTACTCATTATCCTCACATCGCACAACAAGGGGGCTATGGTCAGATATCCCATTAGGAAGCACCACACCAAAAGAATTAGGGAACTTATCGAGCCACTTTTCTCCAACCAGCACTCTGTCCAACTTACAAGCAACCCTACTAGGCCCCTCATTCATGTTGCTCCAAGTCATCAGCGGACCAATATGTTTAAGCTCATCAAGGTGGGCCCTATTACAACAATCATTGAACTCCTCATCCCAATCAGTCCATTGTCTCGAACTCCCACTTTTCTCTTCTCTTTTCCTAATAGCATTAAAATCACCCATTATCACCCAAGGCGTATTACCCATGTTATTGTAAATCCTAATAATGTCCTCCCAAAGCCTTCTTCGTTCAATATACCCATTATCCCCATACACAAAAGTAGCCACAAACTTATTGCCGCTAGCCACCGTCTCAATCTCACAGTGAATAAATTGTTCACTTTGCTCCAACATACGCAATCTTATACTACTACCATTCCACAAAACCCAAATTCTACCCCTATGGCAAAAATTATAATTATTAACCCAATTCAAATCACCACCTATGCTATCTTTAACAATCCCACTGTTACTTTCCCTAACCTTCATCTCCAAGACAACCACAATATCAAGGGAGTTACCCCTAATAAACTTCCTAATCTCCTTTTGTTTTAGAGGGGCATTAAGGCCCCGAATATTCCAAGAAGCCAAATTAACCATTAATCTTAAGTGCAGGAGATTTGTTCCCCCCCTTTTTCCCACTCTTCTTTCTATTTCCTCTAAGGTCATTCTTACTACCCACTTTCCTTATCTCCATCTCATCCACCATTATACCCTTACCAAAAGGTCTAACCTGGGGTGAATCCTCTAATGCTTCACCTTCCTTTCCACACTCAATGGACTCTTTGGCATTCTCCTTACCTGTCCTTAATTCTTCGTTATTTTCACCCTTGTGAAGATCTAAGCTTGACCCCTTATTCAAATCAGGAGGCGGGTACGATTCCTCGAGGTGATCAAACCTCCTCCCCACTTCAACAATCTCACCATCCGCATCACAAACCCCCTCTTCATCATTGGTCCTTCTTAACACTTCGAATCTATTTTCACGAATTTTAAGTATGTTTTTCCCCACAGTTTCCTCTTTTTTATTGTTCAATTTTCTTTTCCAAGCTCCACCGTCATTTCCTTTATCACCCATCCGGTTATTAACGCCTACACGGGCTTGCTCACTCCGCGTCTGGCTGGGGTCCCTTTGAGTTCTTCTCTTTATCCCCACTCCATGACTACCCAACTTACACTCCTCACGACTATGGCCGTATGAACTACACATTTGACATTTGATAGGTCTCCAGGCATAATCAATTTTCAATTCAATGACTTTTCCATTAGGTAGCTTGATTTCCACCGTGTTAGGAAACTCTTTATTTAGTTCCATCTCTATATAAATTCTAGCATAATCCAATCTCGAACCTTCTTCTGTAATAGAATCCAGTCTAATAGGATGTCCAATACCACTAGCGATGTAGCTAAAGCCTTTCGGATTCCATAACTCTAAAGGAACACCAACTATCTTAACCCAAACGGCAATTGTCCTAATCTCCTCTGCGACCATGGAAAGGTTTCGTGACCATCTTCTGATAAAGAAAGGTTGACCCCCAATATGCAAAGTGTCATTGTCAAGGACTTCATTCAAATCATCAGCCTCTTTGAACCTAAGGATGACCATACCCTGCCCATTCGAAGTCACCTCTATAAGCCCTTTATTACCCCATAACTTTTCAGCAAATTTTCTCACAACTTGAAAAGGAGGTCTTCTACCCAAGAAAAAACCTACAGCACAAGACTCCCATCTTCTTGCTCCTTCATTCGCAACCTCCTCCGGAATCTCCACAATACATTTCCCCCCTTTAGAAGAACCCGGAGGGGGAATAAACTCCAAGTCAGCACCCATTTTTATTCCCCCAAATAATTTACTCCAAGGTTTCGGATGGGTCACCTCATTCTCATTAAGAATACGCACACTAGGCACACCATCACGCAACATGATATCCGAAGAATCAGAAGCATTGACAACTTTGGCCATAACACCAAACTCCTGCAAGGAAACCACCAAGCAAACAAACACCAGCCCACACACACCAACCACACAACCAACTAACCAGAGAAAATAAAGCCAAAATAAATTAGACACCACAGACCACACCAGACCAAGAGAAAGGCACACATACACACTCAAACACTCAAGAAACACACATACCAAACCAAACAAATACAAAAACAAAAAAATGCACCAGCCAAGAAGACCCACAAACTCCCAACCAGAGCAACCAAGCTACGGGACACCACAGGACAAGGAGGAGAAAAAAGAGAGGAGAAGAGGGACAAACCTGAAAGCCACACAAAGCAAAGAAGAGCACCAGCCACAAGCAAAGCCACGGACAGGACAAGACTGGAACGGACAAGAATTCCAGGAGGAGAAGCACAAAACCGAGAGACTCAAAGGAGCAGACCAGCCAAAGGCTGGCCGGCCGGAGATCACCGGAGATGAAGAACAGTCTTCCGGAAGACAACTCAGACGCAAGAGAAGGAAGAAAGCACATTAGCGGGAAGCAAGGGATATTTGAAAACGGGAGAGAAGAGAGCACTGTAGCAAAGTCAGCATTTTTTCATTTTATTGGTTCTTGAGTTTTGTCTCTTGAATTGAATTGTTCTTCCTTTATCCAAACTTTAGCCAAAGGTTTGGTGGTGGATTTCCAAGTTGGTGGCTTTGCCTTTATGCTTGGAGTATCATTTGGCTAATCTAGTAAGTATTGTATCTATTACATGCAAAAATTGTCTAATTGAACTTATAAAACTCATAGTGCTTGCTCTTAGTTTTGTTTAAGCTTCATGTTGTATTGGTTTGTTGAATGGTTTGTGACGAAAATGAGTAGTTTGGGATGTTTGGTAATGGATGGAAGTGTTGAGTCGAATGTTAGAAGTGATTAGAGATCTATTTGCATAATTTATCTTTTGAACACAATTTTAGCCAATTTGATTGATTCACATCACTATCTCTTAACCTCTGAAGAAGAGACCTCAAATGCTCCTCATGCTTCTCTATACTCCTTGATAGACCAAGATATCATCGATAAATACAATAATAAATCTATTTAGACAGTTTATGAATACTGGGTTTATCAAATCCATAAACACAGCACGAGCATTCGTCTATCCAAAAGGTATCACAACAAACTAATAGTGGTCATACATAGTCTTAATGGTAGTATTGGATACATCTCTATCTGTTACTCTCACCTGATAGTATCCAAATCTTTGATCAATTTTTGAAAATACTACACCTTCACTCAAATGATCAAATAAAACATCTATCATAGGCAACAAATACTTATTCTTCATTGTCACCTTATTCAGCTCATTCAGCTCATTATAGTCTATATACATCCACAAGGATCCATCCTTCTTCTTTTCAAATAAAATAAGAGCACCCCAAGGCAAACAACTTGGTCAAATAAATCTCTTATCTATCAACTCCTAAAGTACTACTGGAACCATTTGATATAAAGCCTTAGAAATCAAAGCCATATCAAGAAGTAGCTCAATGTAAAACTCTATCTCTTGCTCAAGAAGCAACCCTAGTAAATCTTCAAGAAAAAACATCTAAGAACTCTCTTACCATAGGCACCTCCTGGATACTTGGCTCAGCTACACTCCTACACACCACATTAGTTAAGTACCCCATACAATCCCTACTCAATAATCTCCGCATATGAATGTAGGAAATAAGCATGGTCTATACTCTACTCTCTACAAATACAAACTGATCAGGGCTTAGCTACAATCAAACATTTTTTCTCTCACAGTCTATCTTTACCTTGTAGCTACTCAACAAATTCATATCTAAGATCATATCAAAATCAGTTAACTCCAACCTAATCAATGTGTCCTCGAAATTCTGCCCATAATCATTATCTCATGATCTACCAGTACCCAGTCACTTAACACCACACCTTCATCAAGCATCTCAATAGATATACTCTTCTCTACCACATGTAATATCTCGAGAGTAGAATTGCCTTTTTAGGTTGGAAATAAGGGTTAAAAGTGAGATTTTAAATAGAGGATAGAGTTAAGAGGGTTCAGAGGTCAAATAATCATTTAAAAGCTATATGTGGCATGTACATGGGTATTGTTTGGGAGAATAGCCCATGCATGGCACAAAAAAAGAGGGAAATCTGAGATTTCCTTGACACACAATTGTGCGTCATAGTGTTCCGCCATATATATGTTTATTTGTCAAATTTTCGCATTCTTCCTTCAACTTTTCTTCTTCTCCTTTCCCCAGTGAACCCTAAAGCAGCCATTGGGAGTGAGCAACTAGCAATCCTAACCTAGATTAGAGAGTCTGAACTAGTTAGAGAGAGATTCAATAGCCATGGCTAGAGGTAAATGTTTCCTTACCTTTTCCACCTTGTTTCATAGCATGTTCTCCCTGTTATTTGAACTTGATGATATAGGCTATTTTTTTTTTTTTTTTTGGTAAGTAAGTATATTTATAAACACCAAACACAAAGGGCAAGCCCTAACAACCTAAGCGCGGCGCAAGAGAACGCCCGCAAAACCAGGAACAAATACAAGAACCCCTACCCTCTTGAGAGCCTACCTAGGCAAAACAAAGAGAGGGCTCAAGAGGGCCAAAACCAAACACAAAGAGAGCACCTACACCAAACCTTTATACAATCCAGAAAACAGTCACAAAAACCAAGAAACTACAACCTAAAACCTATGTAACCAATATGTACATCGAAGTTGTACAAATATCAAGGAACATAAAATCTTCTCATGCGAAGTAACAAAGGAGCCTAAAGGAGGAAAGAGCTCCATCCACCATGCTTGAGCCGAGAGCAAACCACCAGCCCTTGAACACATCAATCCCATAAGGATAAAGATAATGCTCCAGGACTGATTTCCAACCAATAAAACAGCCACCAAAATCATACGTTCCAGCCTTGAAATGCACCAATTTGGAGTCTTAATATTGCCCTTTTTATTGCCCAAAATGCATTTGAAAAGTGCCCAACGCATCACACACAAAAAGGCTGCCAAAACCCCAAAAAAATAAGCCTTGAATCTGGAAAAATGCAGATTTTACTGTTCACGGACTGCGGCTATTTATTTGATGCTTGCTTAGCTTGTTTAAGCATTTAAATGTTGATTGAGTGGCTTATTTCATGAAAATAAGCATATATGTTTGTATACATGTGCTTCATACTTCCTTTTGAGAAATATGGCGTGTTTAGCTTGATTTTGATGTGGCTGGATGAATATATGAGTTATTGTTGATGCTTTGAGCTTATAAAACTAGTTGATTGAGATTTGGAAATGTTTGGATGGGAAATAGCTAGATTTATGAGTTTCAGTCACAATATTACAAGAATAAAGTTCAATACACAATAGTGTACCCGCAAGTCCACGACCGTGCAGCCTCATTTATGTAATAACATGATCATGCATGTAGTCGTGCACACCTAGAAAACTTGGATACATGATCATACAAGCAAGAGCACAATTGTGTGCTAATTCCCAATTTTACACGCTTATGTAAGTAGGACACAAGAGTTTTATATAAGTTGTTAAATGCTCGTGCAAGTGTAGGACTTGCCTATATGTCTTCATGCATGACTGTGTGCCTTACACTATACGCCCATACGGTAAGCCAAAGATTTACAAGAATTTCACAAACATTAGCACGACCATATTTTAAGCATCACACAATTGTGCACTATGACAAAAACACATAATAAGTTATAAAGCAATCTTAAGCCATTCTAAGTCACTTTTAAGCATACAAAACCTAATAATATCAAGAGAAAACAAGATATCATGTATGAATAACATCATTTACCATGACGTGTGATTCTAGTGTTTTTAGAAAGGGATCCAAGGACGCAATAACATGTTTTCAAAATATAAAATATTTGATGTATCATACATTAGTTAAAAGTCAATACGAGAGAGCACTTATGAGATTGCACACTTGTTAGAGAGGAAAACTAGCGTCCTTTAGAGAGGACATGGTCATTGACCAAGCTCATTAAAGAGTACTGGTTGTACATCAATAGTTTTCAATAGTTTGAATTCATACAACCTGGGTGTCGAATCTCTATATTCATCAGTCTATCCAGCATAATAGTTATTTTCAGATACAATACTTTTAAATGCAATTTTTTAGTAGAAACTATATATGTATGTTCAAGAGCTTCATATCATAGCTACTATTTTCGAAAGCATTTCAGAAAAACAAACCCAATGGTAAATCTTTATCACTTTTGACATGAATCCATATCCGCTCTTGTGCATGAAATCGAAGGTGACTTCAACAATCAAGTTTTCGATGCCCACAATTTGTATGTCAAGCCTTCAAAAGTGCATTCCAGTTATCTATGCTCAGAAAAGAATACCAAATGTGCCTTTGAAAGTTATAATTCCAACTGTGCACGATGACACCAACGCCTCCTGGACTAGTTTGTATAATATTTCTCAAGGCCTTCGGATCATGCTTGGAATTCAAACAATTCGAAACTGGCACACCAAAGAGTCCAATTCTATAAAGTGGCTTCATACGAAGCTAAGGAAAAAACAGGACTCAATTTCCCCTGCTTGGCACCGCGCTCCTGCCTTGCACGCATAGTCGCCCGCACGCTGCCTTGCTACGCCCGCAAGTGTGCGTGCTCGCACCTGCGAGCCCAGCCTAGCACACACCAGCAGCCTGCGCACGCGTCGCAATGCCCATTCCATGCTCCTGTGTGCCTTATGCCTTGATTTCACTTTTTCAGTATTTTTCAAGCATTTATTGCATGCTTTTGATTCCAGAACTTCTCCAATGCTCCAGCCTTGATATTTTTGAATTTGTGATGACGTCTAGCATGGATTTGAATGCCAACGATTCTCCAAATCGAATTCAAACAATCAAATGAAAATTCGAATCCAAGACAACTCAATCAAGGGGAAAGTGCAAGCAAGCAAATTATAATATTTTTAATTATGTTTATATTTATTTGTACTTTGTAATGAGATTTAGGAGACTTATTTATTTTGTATTTTTTATGCTTTATTTCATTTCATTTGAAATGTATTTTAAATTAACTAAGGTTAGTTTAAGTTAACCATGGTTGTAACTTGCATATATAAAGGCAACTCAAACCCATTGTAAGGACTTTGGATGAATTAATGAAACTTTAAAAGCTTTTGCTTTTCTCTTTTGAGTTCTTAGAACTAAGTGTTCTTGGGAACCAAGTTGCATCCTTTATCCAATTTCCATTGCAAGAAGGAAGTTGGTGGTGGAGATTCAAGTTGGTGATTCTTGTATCAAGTGGGTGGAGCCTTCCTTTAAGCTTGAGGTTTGTGTCTTGCTAATTTTAGTTCATGTTTCATGGTCTTGAAGATTGCTTGAAGTGATGATGGATTGGAGTTGCATTAATGTTAGTTTTGGGTGGGAAATTTGCTTGATATTGCATGGTTCAAAAGCTTGTTTATTGCTGGATTTTTGGACCATCATTTGAATGCTATTTGTTCACCACTGAAGAGAGATTAAGGGCTACAATTCAGATCAACTTTCAGCATTGACATGACATCAGCATATTTGTATTATGTCACATACAACATTTCATGAGAAACATAATCAAATAAAGATAAAGACACAATAGATACATAAAGCATTACAATAAAGGGAATACTAACATGACAAGTCACAAAGTAGGATAAGCTTGAAACCTACTTGTGTTAGAGATAGGAAATGCTTACTGAGTGATTTTATCACTCACTCTTTATTGTTTCCTTCGTTGTCAGTAAGTGGTTCTTAAAGGCTAAGCTAGAGACCAAAAGGTTGTGAGATTTCAAGATACGACTTGGCAATAGTAGTTAGCATGTTGGTGGCTTGCATGTTATTGTATAATTTATGCTTATGCACATATTATGTAGATAGTTTAATAGTATTATATGTACATTATGTTATATAAAAGTAAAATACATGCTAGATTTTAGTTTATGTACAGTATTTTTTACATAATATTACTATTATTATGGGTTCAAGGCTTCTGCATGAAATATTTTAAATTCAGTAATAGTTTCTTTACTGTAAGGATTCCCATCATAGGTTAAGGCTTTGAATTATAATAATAATAATGAATAGTAGTAAACAGTAACCTATGGTGGGGACTCCTACAATTGTTGGTATTAGAGTAGATCTAAGCCATATGTTTAGAAAAATGTGTTTTTACATGCATCATTTTCTAAAATTGCGTAAGCCTAGAGCCAATGTATCCCAAGTAGCCATTGCTTATGTCCTCTTAGCATAAGTATCATAATGTAAAGTTCAGCTTTATTTTAGATGTTAACCCCTTTATATTTGTGATTTTTTATATAAGATATCCCACCTGCTCAGATTCACAGGAAATAAGAGTAGTACCTCAATGAGGCCTATAATTACTAATGAGAATAGGAAATCGCAACACTTCTAGGTATCTCTTAGACCAAAAAATGTGAGAGAATAGTTAAGGAAGTTTTGAGAGAGGGACTTCAACATGCAGGTAGAGTCTTCCATGTATGGCACAAAAGAAAAAGCAAATTTGAGATTTCCTTGACACACGACCATATTCCTTAGGCATACAACCACGTGTCACAGTGTTCCATCAAATATATGTTTATTTGTCAAATTTTCGCATTCTTCCTTCAGCTTTTCTTCTCCTCTTTTCCCTAGTGAACCCAAGAGTAGCCATTGGGAGTGAGCAGCTAGTAATCCCAACCCAGATTAGAGAGTATAAACTAGATAGAGCGAGAGAGTTTAGCAACCAAGGCTAGAGGTAACTGTTTCCTTTCCTCTTTCACCTTGTTTCAATACATATTCTCTTTATTATTTGAGCTTGATGTTTGATGCTCGCTTAGCTTGTTTAAGTATGTAAATGACGATTAAGAAGTTGATTGAGTGGCTTATTTCATGAAAATATGTGTATATATTTGTATACATGTGCCTCATGCTTCCTTTTAAGAAATATGGCATGTTTAGCTTGATTCTGATTTGGTTGGATGAATATATGAGTCATTGTTGATGCTTTGAGCCTATAAAACCAGTTGATTGAAATTTGGAAATGTTTGGATGGGAAATAACTAGGATTTATAGGTTTCAGTCATGATATTGTAGGAATAGAGTTAAGTGCATGACCATGTACCTATAGGTGCACAAACGTATAGCCTCATTTCTACAATAACATGACCCTGCGTGTAGTCATGCCCTTCTGAAAAACTTAGATACACAACTATGCAGGCAAGAGCATGGCCATGTGCTAATTCCCAATTTTCCATGCTTGTGTAAGCATGACGCAAGTGTAGGTCACGCCTATGTGTTTTCATGCATGACCGTACACCCTACACCACATTCCCATGTAATAAGCCCAAGATTGACAAGAATTTCACAAACGTTAGCATGACTAGACGCATGTTTCATGCACGCCACCATGCATTTCTATGCACACCATGTGTTAAGCATCACATGACTGTACACTATGACAAAAGCACATAATAAGCTATAAAGCATTCCTAAGCCTTTCTAAGTCACTTTTCAGTATACAAAACCTAATAATATCAACAGAAAACAATATATCATGCATGGATAGCATCATTTAGCATAGCATATCATACCAGTGTTTTTAGAAAGAGATCCAAGGACCCAATATCATATTTTTAAAATATAAAATATTTGATGTTCTGGATATAAGTTAAGAGTGAATACGAGGAGGCACTTGTGAGTTCGCATACCCATTAGAGAGGAAAACCAATATCCGTTAGAGAGGATATGATCATTGATAAAGCTCATTACAGATAATGCTAGTTGTGCATTAATAGTTTTTAGTAGGATTGAACTCACAAGCCTAGGGTGTCGAATTCTTATATTCATTAATCTGACCAGCAGAGTAGTTATTTTCAGATATAGTATCTTTAGATGTAGTTCAATATATACTATTTATGTGTGTTTAGAATCTTTAGATCATAGCTACTATTTTAAAAAGCATTTTTAGAAAAACAAGCCCAAGGGCAAATCTTTATCACTTTCAGTATTGACATCACATTAGCATATTTGCATCATGTCGTATACAACATTTCTTAAGAAACAAAATTAGATAAAGATAAAGATACAATAGATACAGAAAGCATTATAAAAAAGATAATAAGGAGAATACTAAACCCAATATAACATGACAAGTCATGAAGTGGGATAAGCTTGAAAATTGCTTGTGTTAGAGATAAGAAATGCTTATTGAGTGATTTTATCTCTCACTCTTTATTGCTTCCTTTTTTGCTAGTCAGTGATTCTCAGGCGCTAAGCTAGAGACGAGAAGGCCATAAGATTTTGGGATACAGCTTGACAGTAGTAGTTAGCATATTGGTGGCTCACATGCTATTATATAATTTACGCTTATACATATGTTATATAGACAATTTAACAGTATTGTATATACATTATATTTTATAAAAATAAAATACACAATGGTTTTTAGTATATCTACTATATTTTCTACACAGTATTACTATTATTATGAGTTCAAGGCTTTTGCATGCAAAATTGTAAATTCAGCAACAATTTCTTTAGTGTAAGGATTCCTGCTTTAGGTTAAGGCTTTGAATTATAATAATAATAATAATAATAAATAGTAGTATACAGTGATCTAGAGCAGGAACTCCTATACTGTCACACCAGGGGTTAACCCTAATCTCTTTACCACTCCTCTAGATATGAAGCTATATGTGGCACTATAATCAATCAACACACACAAAGAGGTAACAAATAAGAGTAACTAACCAGTAACTGCACCTGGAATGGCCTCTATTTGATTACACCTTACAACAAACATTCTAACTCTACCTATTTCTCTTCCTGATGTATTGATACCTTTTCCAGGTGCACCAATACCACCTCTAGCTACTGCACTGCTAGATTGTTTAGCTCTTCTTTTGGATGGGCACTCAAATGACCTATGCCCTAGTTGATGGTATCTATAACACACACTTTTCCTAGATAGACAATTTCCTAGATGCCTCCTACCACATATCTTGCACACTAGTAACTCTACTCTTTATTTCTTCCCTCTAAATGATTTCTTAGACTACACTGGTTTCTTGCTTCTGTCTCTACCTCTATTTGAACCTCTATCTGATACTCTAGAAAAAAAATACCTATCCTTTGTAAATAAACCTTAGACCTTGAGGTCTTTCCAAAGCATCACTAAACCTCTATAGTGGAGAGGATCTCGTCATCCCATCTCAGGTGATAGCAAGGTGTAACTATGAATGAACTTTTGTACCCTACTCAACTTAGAACTTGCCATGCCAAAAACAAATCTCATTAAGGCATTAAACTAGATCAAATATCCCTAACTAATCTTGACCCCTCAGTCAACTCTATAAACTTTTGAGCCCTAGCATGTACCATATCAATATTACGATACTAGTATGGCCCATTGCTATATATTATTGTATGCTATATATATATAGATTTTTTTTTCAATTGAAATACATCTTTAATATATAGCAGGAGTCTTACCCTGACTGGTTTAACTGAAAACCATGTATGCGGAAGCTATAAATAAAATGTGATGGGATATTAAAACCCATTGTACAATATTCTAAATAAAGCTCATGCTTTACTGCATACAATAATAATAATCTAAAATACAATCGATATTGTACAACTTATATGTATGAGCAATACAAAGCATGCAAGCCAACATGCTATCTACTAAAAACTAAATACATATGTCTACATACATATATAAAACTAAAAACTCGAGTGAGGATGTGCCTAAGCCATATCCCACTATCCAGCCAACTCGTGATCCAAGCTCAGCTCCCTCAAACACTAACTTGGAAGAAAGAAAACTGAGGGGAATGGTGACAAGTCACTTAGTAAGTATCTCCTATCTCTACCCTTAAGTAGGCTCTACTCGACTCTATCACTAGCTAGCTGCTAAACTAAAGAACTTAACCAAGTTCTTGACTAGCCTAGTAGCTTCTTCTTGTCTAAACTTACTGCTTACATTCTACTTTATACTTTGTCATAAGTACGTCTATGGATATACGTATACGACTTAGCATGAAAAGAGATATGGATACTAAAATTAACTTATTGAATTCTCTTTTTGATATTTATTATCGTGTTCTCTTTCTTAATTGATTTCTAAGATCTAAAGTACTCCTAGGTTCTCTTAATTGATTTCTAAGATCTAAAGTACTCCTAGGTTCTCTTAATTGATTTCTAAGATCTAAAGTACTCATAAGTTCTCTTAATTGATTTCTAAGATCTAAGTACTCTTAAGTTCTTTTGGCCTTAGTTGAATTCTTTTATATTTTCACTTATGACGTATTTCATGCAGTTATACCTCTTTATATTCTTTTCTTAACTATTTCTTATCGCATATTCTAATATTATTTCATGCCATGATATGTCTTATAGTATGAAGTATACTAAAATCATGTCATTCATTGTTAGGCCTATTTACTGAAACCATTTATTGAAAATACTACAAATGTGATCTGAGGATCCTAAAATACTGAAAAAAATTGAACGAAAACTATTTTTAAAATCTTTGCATATCTGAAGATACTTATTATGCTGATCATGCTAATAAATACAAGGATTTGACATCTTAGTCATGTGGGTTGAACCATGTAATAGCCCAAGGGCAGAACTGTCATTTTAGGTTCAGAACCGAGGGTAAAAGAGAGATTTTTTTTGTAGGAAAGAGTTTTGATAGGGTTCAGGGGTAAAAGAGACTTTTAAAAGCCTTTCGTGGCTTGTACATGGATATTCTGGGTGAGTATTCTATGTATGGCATGAAAGAGAGTGGAAATTGAGATTTCCACTACACACATGACCGTGTGTCTTACCATTTAGCCATATATTCTTTTATTTGTTTCAATAGCACAATTCCCAGCTTTTCCAGTTTTCATTTTCTTCTTCTTCCCTCAGCTCCAGTGAACCCTACAGTGGTTGAGAGAGATCCCCTAGTAGCTCAATTCTAGATTAGAGATCTAGAAGCTTCCAGAGAGAAAGGTCCCACTTCCATGGCGAGAGGTAAGTGTTTTCTTACCTCTTTCACTGTGTTTATAGCATGTTTTGCTGTTTTGAGTTGTGAAGAACCATCGTGTGCTGCCTGAAGTGTTATCAATATGCTTGAGCTTTGAAATGATGAATTTTTGGTTGATTGAGTGGCTAATTGCATGTTTATATGTGTATTTCTTTGTATACATGAGTTGTACGCTTTAATTATGATATGCGGCATGATTGAGATGAGTTTGTGATGAATATATGCATGCTAGTAGCAGTTTTGAGTGTGTATTATTGTTAGGTTGAAGTTTGGATGAGATTGGAGTGGGATTTCTGGGTTTTCAGACCTAATCTATAGAATTTAAGTTGAGCACACAACCGTATACCCGAGGGCACATGCCCATGTGGCCTCATTTCTACATGAGCATGACCATGCATGGCACCCGTGTGCATATGAAAATCCAGACACACGCCCGTGTACCCAAGTGCATATGCCCGTGTGTCTAGTCCCAATTCTACATGCCCATGTAAGCAAGACATAGAAGTGTTGTGAGGCAGCTACACGTCTATGCAGAGTGGGACATAGCCTTATGCCTTGTATACACACCCGTGTGTTCATACCATACGCCCGTGTGGCTAGCCAAAGTTTAATAAAGTATTCCAGTAGCTAGCATTCCTAAGGACATGACATGTACACAGTCCCGTGTGCCTTTACACATGCCCGTGCACATAAAGACACATGCCCATGCACCTTAAGAAAAGCAGAAAAAAAAATGTTAAAGCAAAGTTACGCCACTCTAAACCATTTCTAAGCACACAGAACTTAGTAACAAGATGACATAACAACATATCATGCATGATTATCAACATAGATCACGACATGTCAGATCAAATGATTTTTCAGAAACAAATCCAAGGATCTAATAGTATGATTTTAAAGTATAAGTATACGATGTTTCGGACATCAGTTAGGGGTGGATACGAAGGGGCACTTGTGAGTTTGCACACCCGCTAGAAAGGAAACCAACGTTCGCTAGAGAGAACATGGTCATTGACCAAACTTGTTACAGCGAGTGCTGGTTATGCATCAGTAGATTCAGTAGGATTTGAGCTCACACGGTCAGGGTGACGAATGCCTGTATTCATCAGTCTGCCCAATAGAGTAGATATTTTTAGATACAGTACTTTCTGATAAAGTTTTCAGCTTATACTATATGTATATATTCAGGATCTTCAGATCACAGCTTTTATTATCAGGAAGAGTTTTAAGAAAAGAAAGTTTTTTTAGAAAATTAGGCCTAAAGGCAAGTTTTATGATTTTACAGCATATGCATGACATCAGCATATACATTTTATGTCATGTATAGCATCTCATGAGAAACAGAGCATAATAAGACAAAGAATAATACAAAAAACAGATGCACTTTAGAATATAAAAAGAATCAGAATAAGAAAAACAGTTAAGCGGTGGTTTACATTATGAGTCACGTAGCCAGCTGAGTTTGAGACCTACGAGTGTTTGAGTTAGGAAACGCTTGTTGAGTGATTTTGTCACTCACCCCTCATCCCTTCTTTCCTTTACAGGTCAGTGATTAGAGAAGGCTGAGTAGGAGTGAAACAGTTGTCAGGTTTTTTGGGGATACGGCTCGACAGTAGATAGCATGTTTGGCTCGCATGCGTTTACTTATTTCTCATGTATATGTGTGTATATTATACTTTATTATATACTATATGAGTAGTATGTTCTATACATGAGTAGCTTGGGGATTTTACACGTATATTTCAATATTTTTGATTTAATATTATAGTAAATTATGTGAACAACTTTTACATATAAAGAAATTTTAAATGCAGTAGCAGCAGCAGTAGTCTTTTTACTGTAGAGATCCTCGTCACAGGTATATTTTATTTTTGATTTATAGTATTTTCTATAGCGCACAGTGACCTAGGGCGAGGGTCGCTACAGTGATTGGTATCAGAGCAATGCTTTGAGCCATTTAGCAAAATTTGAAAAGTTTTTCTAGAAAATGAGTTTTCACATGCATGGTTGTCTATAATTTGCATGAGCCGAGAGCCAGCATATCCCCACAGTCGTTGCTCATTTCCTCTCAGCTTAATTATTTAAGAGTAATTTCAGTTTGTTTGATGTTGATCCTCTATGTTGTGATTTTCTAGATAGAAGATCTCATTTACCTAGAGATATGAGTAAACAAAATAATGCTTCCATTAGACCCATGAGTACTAGAGACCTTTCGTGGTCTCAGCACTCTCGAGTATCTCTTAAAGCAGAGGACGTCAGAAATATAGTCAAAGAAGTTATGAGAGAGGGATTACAGCATACAGAAAGGATTGAGACCCAAGAGCCTATTAGAGGCGAAGCACGTTAGAGACGAGGCAGAGATTATTATGATCAGAAAGCAAAGGGTTTTCAGGTACCAGGGTATGAGTTTCAGAGGGTCAGAGTTTTGGTATAGGTACAATTAATACTAGTGGTTCAGAGAGACTTCATCTGATTTATAGTCTACTAGGAGCTCATCAGCCACCAAAATTTATTGGTTCTAGAGATCTTGCGGTAACAGAAGACTGGATAGAGTTAGTTGAGAATGCCATAGGATTGTTTACCATGACAGACAAAGAGAAAGTAAGGTATGCCACTTATATGCTTAGAGGTGATGCGAGGGTGTGGTGGAACCTCGCTAGGACATCAGTTGATATGCAGAGCTTGACTTGGGATGAGTTTAGAAGATTGTTTGATGAAGAATACCGCAATGCAGACATGATGCATCTCAGGGCTCAAGAATTCATAGAGTTGACTCAGGGCACGAATTCAGTAAAAGATTATGCCACCAAATTTAATCAATTAGTGAGGTTTGTCCCGGGTATGGTAGCCTCAGAAATCACCATGGTTTACACTCAATTATTGCCAAAGATGTCATGACAGGATCTTCTCTTCCTCAGAGATTCAATGATGCATTGGGGAGAGCTTTGAGATCAGAAGTGTATTTGCAGAGAATGGGTGTATTTAATAGGCCAGCAGAGAGAGACCTAGATAGAGGTTTTGACAGAGGCAGTGATAGAGGAAAGAGACCCATGCAGTCTAAGAAATCTACCAAAGGAAGAAAGTAGAGTGCAGAGCTACCACCATGTAAAACTTATGGTAGAACGTATTCAGGTAAGTGCCTAGCAGGGCAGAGTGTGTGCTTCAGATACAGACAGCTTGGACATTGGGTATCAGAGTGTCCAATTATTGACAATGGTCCTTCAGGTAAAGGCTTTCCTGGTCCAATAGGCAGAGGTGCTGGAGCAAGCAGAGGTGGTCCCAATGTGCCTAGAGGAGGTGCTGGTCCTTCAAGTGGAGGTAGAGCCAGAGTTTTTATAGTTAGGCAGGATTAGGCAGAGGTGACTCCACATGCAGTTACTGATCAGTTGCTTTTCTTTAATACTCCTATTTATATGATGATTGATTGTGATGCCACACATAGCTTCATATCTAGAGAGGTAGTAGAGAGTTTAAAGTTAATCCTTAGTGTGGCAAATAAGAGTATATGTATAGAGATGTCAGATGGTGGTATGGTTTTGAGTGATCAAGTACTAGTAGATCAAGAGATCGAGATCTTGGGTAGAAGATTGAGGATAGATCTGATCATGTTGGAGTTAGCTGATTTTGACATGATCTTAGGCATGGATTTTCAGAGTAATTATAAGGCAAAGATAGACTGTACTGACTTGCAAAACTAAAAACAAAAGCTGAATCCCAAACGTTAGTCATCTCCTCCTCTCAGCCCCCAAAATACTGACTTGCAAGAGAAAGGAAAGTAGGGAGTGAGTGATATATTCACCCAGTAAGCGTTTCCTATCTTTGACCCTAACAAATGCTCTTTAGAGGATTGCCACAACATTCAAACACTGAAACGAATATTCTAGAGAGAATCGAACTGGTTCTTGCGGATATCGTTCTGATGTGTACTTTTAGTTTTGACATTTATATGTTTTTTCGATTCTAATATCTATTTTTTGTAATTCATGTATCATCACGTGATTTTTCTATGTTCTAAATATTTACTGTTTCTTACATTTTATTATAATCTGAATGATATTCTGCTGTATATGTCATGTGAGAATAACATGCTATGCAACATGCTGAAATCATGTCTAGGCATTGGCCTGTTTGCTGAAAAAATATATTTCTGAAACTATTTTACTGAAATATTGTTGTTGGATCAAAAGATCCTAAATCATCTGAAAAGCTTATGTAAAAGCTACTGAAACATACTGAAACTATAAATGAAATCACATCTGAAAACTGTACTGTGTGGACTGATGAATATAGGTATTCGACACCCCGATCATGTGAGTTTCCTATGCAAACACCTGCTAGAAATTGTCTACACACATGATGCCACTAAATCTGATAATTGAAACTGATCACCTCATGCTAAATACTGATATCTGATCCTCAGATCATCAAAACCTAAGCTACTAACTGAGCATACCAGCATATACCAATATATAGTGGCTAGTATGAGCATATAGCTCTTGATGTTGGCTCCCGTATCGGGTGTGCTGAAACTCAGAAGTGCCCCCTTGTATTCACCCCTGAAATCAATATTTTTCTACTGAAACATGTATTTAGATCCTTAGATCTATTTCTAAAAACTCTGTATGGTATGTCATGCTATGTTGTACGTATGATGCATCATATAAGCTTAACTAAGCTTATTTCACTGATTGATATCAATTTGATGGCTTTTACTATGCATTATGCTTATTCATGCTTTATTTTCTCTTTTCTGCCTGATGCACGGGTGTGCATGTGTATGCGCACAGGCGTGCATAAGCCTGCATGGGCCGTGAGCCAATCATGCATGCTGGTCATGCTAGGTTCGATAATTTCTCTGCATTTTATCATTTTTTGCTTGTACACAACCATGACATGAAAATGCACGGTTGTGACCCTGCGTTTCTAGGTCATACATGGGTACGTGAACATGACCGTGACCATGCAATATATAGTATGCACGGGTGTACGCTACGAGTGCACGGTCGTGCATCGCATTCTGTATCAACATGGTCGGCTTGATTATGCTTATTCCCATCCAATTTGCATACCAAATGTAAATCAATTATTTCTCACATGTTAAACACTTCATATACACATGCTTTTTGCACTCATAAAACTAATATTCTCATTCAATCAGCTCAACATCTCATATTCATATACACATATACATATCACATACTCATTCATCATATTTACATACTCATCACCAATCATCATCTCAAAATCATCAAACATGCAGGGAAACATCATAAGCATGCTGGAATCAAACTCATACTCATGCATAGCAAACATATCACATCAAAGTAAAGAGGGAAAGAGGTAAGAAACACCTACCTCTTGCCATGCTAAGTAAGCCTTCTATCTCAAGCAAATCTCACTTTCAAACTGGATTGGATAATCCTAGTTACTGGTCTTCCCTTCTAGGGTTAATGTTCTCTAAAAATGGTTGAAAAATGGATAAGTTCAACTTAAAACGAAGATGATTGATTCTGATCACATACACAGTCGTACACCTTAACATGCACGATTGTGCATGGTAGAAAAATTACAATAATGTCATTTTCCTAAGCTCGCATGAAAATCTTCTCAATTGGATCCATACATAAGCCACCTAACTCAAGAAAACATCTATTTCACCTCTGAACTCTCTCACAACCCTAGTATTCTTACCAAATCTCATTCTAACCCAAATTATTTATCTAAAAGACATTCCTAACCCTGGGATGTTACATTCTCTCCCCCTTATACAAATTTCATCCCCAAAATTACCTGAATAACTCAGGAAACCTATCCCTGATATCAAACTCTACCTCCTACATGGACTTTTCTTGCTTTTGACTCCTCCATAGAACTCTGACTAGAGAAATCTCCTTGTTTTTGAGCACTTTAACTCTTTTGTCAAGAATCTGAACTGGTCTCTCTGCATAGCTAAAATCTTTAGCTAATCCCAAATCTTAAATGTCAAGAACATATGATGGACCACTAATGTACTTCTTCAACTGAGACACATGGAAGACGTCATGAAATCTGTTTATATTAGCAGGCAAAACTGACCTGTAAACAACTGAACCAACTCTCTTTAGGATTTTATAAGGTCTAATAAACCTTGGGGCCAACTTGCTCTTCTTACCAAATCTTAACACCTAACGGTAAGAAGTTACTTTCAGAAATACTTTGTCTCCAACCTCAAACTCTAACTTCTTATGCCTCAAGTCTGCATAGCTCTTTTGATGATCCTGAGGCTGTTTCATTCTCTGTATGATTACTCTAATCTGTTCAATCATCTGTTAAGTTATCTCAGGCCCAACTGTAGCTTTTATTGAATCTCTTTCCAATATCATCCCAATGTAAGGGAGATTTGTATTTTCAACCATATAGTGCTTCAAATGGAGCCATCTAAATAGTAGACTGGTAACTATTATTATACGCGAACTCTATCAATGGTAATAGCTCAACCTAGCTGGTTTGGAAGTCCATACAACATGCTCTTAACATATCTTCCAAAATATGATTTGCCCTTTCTGTCTGACTGTCTGACTGAGGATGATAAACTGAACTGAAATGTAATCGAATCCCTAGAGTCCTCTGTAAACTCCTTTAAAAAGTTGATAGGAATCTAGAGTCTTTATCTGATACAATTACTCTAGGAATCCCATGCAGTCTCACTATCTCCCTGACATACAGCTAACCTAATTGATCAATAGTCATACCATCTCTAACAGGTAGAAAATGAGCAGATTTACTCAATCTGTCCATTATTACCCAGATACTATTATATCCTTGCCTAACTCTGGGAAGTCTTAAGATAAAATCCATGGAAATGCTCTCCCATTTCCATTCAGGGATACTTAAAGGCTACAACAATTCTGATGGTCTCTGGTGCTCTGCTTTAATCTGCTGACATACCAAACATCTGGCAACGAAGTCTGCTATGTCTTTCTTCATCCCTGACCACCAAAAATTCCTCTTCAGATCTTGGTATATCTTTGTATTGCGCGGATGAACTATGTAAAATAAACTGTAGAATTCTGACAAGATCTTCTGTGTCAAATTTGAGTCTTCTGGAACACAAACTCAGCCCCTGAATCTCAGTATCTCATCTTTGACCTCAAAATCTGGCACCGAACCCTCTGATACCTTTGACTTATCATTTGTATCCACTAATTTGATCTCTGAGCCTCTCTAATCTCATCAGATAAAGAAGATACTATCTGAAGTCTCAAAAACCCAGTTGTAATAACCTCTATCTACTCTCTAACTTCTCTTTGAAGTTCACTCTAAATAGAAAATCCAAATAAGACAACTTTCCTGCTCAAGGCATCTACCACCATATTGTTTTACCCGGGTGGTATCTGATTTCATAGTCATAATCCTTGACTAATTCTAACCACTGTCGCTACCTCATATTCAATTCCTTATGGGTAAAGAAGTACTTTTTTTTTGTTATGGTAAGTAAGTATATTTATAAACACCAAACACAAAGGGCAAGCCCTAACAACCTAAGCGCGGCGCAAGAGAACGCCCGCAAAACAAGGAACAGCTACAAGAACCCCTACCCTCTTGAGAGCCTACCTAGGCAAAACAAAGAGAGGGCTCAAGAGGGCCAAAACCAAACACAAAGAGAGCACCTACACCAAACCTTTATACAATCCAGAAAACAATCACAAAAACCAAGAAACTACAACCTAAAACCTATGTAACCAATATGTACATCGAAGTTGTACAAATAGCAAGGAACATAAAATCTTCTCATGCGAAGTAACAAAGGAGCCTAAAGGAGGAAAGAGCTCCATCCACCATGCTTGAGCCGAGAGCAAACCACCAGCCCTTGAACACATCAATCCCATAAGGATAAGAATAACTTGCTTCAAACTGACCTAAAGACATAGTCGACGAGTCCCAAATGCGGCCCCACTTGAGAATCCAGGCCACTTGCAAATTGGAGGGACAATTGGTAAAGAAGTACTTTAGGCTCTTGTGATCTGAGAAGATATTGTATTTGACTCAATATAAGTAATGTCTCTATATCTTTAGAGCAAACACAACTGTTGCTAGCTCCAAATCATGGGTAGGGTATCTCATCTTATAATTTTTTAATTGCTTGGAGGCATAGGCAATCACCCTACCTGCCTGCATCAACACTGCACCTATTCCTTGGTGGGAAACATCAGTGTAGATCTCATAATCCAGTCCCTCCTGAGGTATTACTGACACTGGTGCACTGGTTAACCTCTGTTTCAACTCTTAAAATCGGGTTTCATACTTTTTCATCCACACAAATAGGTTCTCTTTCCTAGTCAATGCTGTCAAGGGTCTCGCCAAACTGAGAAACCTTGAATGAACCGTTTATAGTATCTTACCAATCCTAAGAAGCTACGAATTTCTTTAACTGTCCTCAGCCTCGGCTAACTCAAAATAACATCCACTTTACTGGAAACCATTGACAACCCTTCAGCAGAAATCACATGCCCCAAGAATACCACACTATCCAACCAAAATTCATATTTACTGAATTTGACATACAATTGCCTATCTTTCAATCTCTGTAACACAAATCTGAGATGCTTAGCATGCTCTTCTACACTCCTCGAGTAAACCAAGATGTCATCGATAAACACAATAATGAATCTATCGAGATAATCATGGAATATTTGGTTCATCAAATCCATAAACATTGTTGGAGCATTAGTCAACCCAAATGGCATCACCACAAACTCGTAATGGCTATATCTGGTCCTGAAGGCAGTTTTTGACACATCTCTATTTGCCATTCTCACCTAGTGGTATCCTGACCTCAAATCAATCTTCGAAAAGACTGATGCTCTACTGAATTGATCAAATAGGTCATCAATCCTGGGCAACAGGTATTTATTCTTCACTGTAACTTTATTCAACTCTCTATAGTCGATACACATCCTCATCGACCCGTCTTTTTTCTTAACAAAGAGTGGAGCACCCCATGGAGAATAACTCAGGCTAATGAACTTCTAATCAATTAATTCTTGCAACTGCTTCTTCAATTATTGAAGTTCTACTAGAGCCATTCTATATAGAGCTTTAAAAATCAAGGCTATCCTTGGAAGCAACTCAATACTGAACTCTAACTCTTTCTCTAGAGGTAACTTAGGTAACTCTTCAGGAAACACATCAGGAAACTTTCTGACACCCAGCATCTATTCAACACTAGGCTCACTCACATCTCTACATACCATATTTGCTAAGTAGCCAACATAACCCTTACTTAGCATCTTCTTAGCCTGCACATAAAAGATCAACATAGACTCCACTCTGCCTTCTCCAAACACAAACTGATCAGGGTCTAGGTGAAGTCTAACCTTTTTTCTCTAACAATCAATCTCTGCTCCATATCTCACCAGAAAATCTATACCTAGGATCATATTGAAATCATTTAACTCCAACATGATTAAATATATCCTCAAATGTCTACCTATAATTGCAATCTCCTGATCAAATAATAACTGGTCACTAAACATCACTCCCCTATATAGCATCTCTATGCACACATGTCTATCAGCCATACTACGGGCTAACTCTAATCTCTCTACTGCCCCTATAGAAATACAACTGTGTGTGACACCATAATCAATCAAAACAAATAAAAGAGTATCAAAGAAGAATAACTGATCAGTCATGACATGTGGAGTAGCCTCTGCCTATTCCTATCTCATTGCATAAAATTTAGCTTGACCTCCACCACCACCTGATGGCCCTGTACCTCCTCCTAGTTCACCAACTCTACCATCTTGAGGACGATCAACTCCTCTAATTAGATCACCTCTGAAAAATCCTCCTTAACCTCTACCAAAACCAGGTCCACCTTTGCTGGAACCTGCTATGCCCCTAGCTGGACACTCAGTAATCCTATGCCCTGATTAACGATACCTAAAGCATTCTGACTGATCAATCAGACACTCACTACTGTGCCTCCTGCCACATCTGGAACAAACTGGTAGCTGGAATCCTATCCTCTGTCTCTGACTTTCTTTCCCTATTTTTCTTTGCTATATAGGTCTCTTACCTCTATCATTGCCTCTTTCAAGCTGTCTAGAAAACATACCCATCCTCTGAAGACACATCTCAGATCGGTGGCCCTCTCTAAAGCATCACCGAACCACTAAAAAGGATGGTCTTCAGTCAAAACATCTCTGGCTACGACTGGATGCAGTCCATGGATGAACTTCTATACTCTATCAGCCTCAGTCCTTGTTAAACTTGGAGCAAATCTGGCCAATGCATTAAATCTAGTGGCATATTCTTTCACTGTGCTCGATCTCTGCTGTAACTTAATAAACTCTTGAGCTAGTGCATAAACAATCCCCGGGTTAAACATGAAGACTATATATCTGACCTTCTCTCGATCGGATATAGTGAACAGGCTGGTAACACTCTCAACAACCTGTATCCACTCTTCAACTACTACTAGTTCTCTACTTCCCATAAACTTGGGAGCTTGATGAATACCCGGTAAACTATAGATTGGATGAACTCTCCTTGAATTATTGGTGTTCACTGTATCAAACCCAAAACTTTGTCCTTGATACTGACTCATCTCTAGCCACTACTGTCTACCCATCTGCTTTGGATGCTCTCTTCTCTCAAACTCGAGTTGCCTTCTCACTAGCCTTGATAGGCTTCATCTTTGATAGGCACTTCTCTGCCAGGCATCTGATTATCACCTCTAACTAGCTGTTGAGGCAATTCTCTCATCATCTCTCTGAAAATCTCTCTAACATCCTCTACCCTGAGGGCTCCATGAGAGGTCTAAGATCCTCTCATCACACTCTCACTAGAGGGTCTAATTGAGACACTATCCTCGTCCTCAAAAAATCTAGGAACATGGGTTCTCCTATCTGGAGAATCATAAAACACGGTCAAGTAACTAACTTCAAACATAACTTATACTACTATACTTACACTGAGAGGAAGATGGGCTCGGGCAGTTGGGATACTCTAAAATACACACATATGCATATTGAAAACAATGCAATTCACGCACATATGCCCCTATCTTTGAAAGTAAATTACATATTTCACTCTGATACCAAAAATGTAGGCACTCCTGTTGTATATTACTGTATCTGATTTTTATATAAACAATAATAGTAATAATTTATTCAAAATAAAACATATTTCCAATAATACATAGCAGAAATACCTAAAGCTGAGCTAAAACATGGCAATGGAAAACATGTGGTGAATATGTATACATCTATATATACATGGCCAAAACTTTATTTTATATCATGAAAATATTTACAAAGTACGTGTGTGTTCATTCAGGTACATATACTGTACAATAACATGCAATTAAACTATAAAAGCATGCAAACCAAAAACATGCTTCAAAACTAAAAACAAAAGCTGGATCCCAAACAGTAGCCATCTCCTCCTCTCAACCGCTAAAATACTGACCTGCAAGAGACGGGAAAGCAGGGAGTGAGTGAGTGATATATTCACCCAGTAAGTTGGCTCCCGTATCAGATGTGCTAAAACTCACAAGTTTCCCCTCGTATTCACTTTTGAAATCAATATTTTTCTACTAAAAATATGTATTCGGATCCTTGGATCCATTTCTAAAAACTCTGTATCGCATGTCATGCTATGTTGTGCGTATGATGCATCATGTAAGCTTAACTATGCTTATTTCACTGATTAATATCAATTTGATGGCTTTTACTGTGTATTATGCTTATTCATGCTTTATTTTCTCTTTTCTGCCTGACACACGGGCTGGCGTGCATGTGCATGCGCACAGGCGTGCATAAGCCTGCACGAGCCATGAGCCAATCGTGCATGTTGGGTTATGTAATTTCTCTATATTTTCTCATTTTCTACTAGTATACGGTCGTGACATGAACATGCATGGTCGTGACTACGTTTCTAGGTTGTGCACGGGTACGTGAACATGACCGTGACCATGCAAAATACAATATGCATGGGCGGGCGCTACGAGTGCACGGTCATGCATCGCACTCTACATCAACATGGCTAACTTGATCATGCTTATTCCCATCTAATTTGCATACCAAATATAAATCAATCATTTCTCACATGTTAAACACTTCATATACATATGCTTTTTGCACTCATAAAACCAATATTCTCAATCAATTAACTCAACATCTCATATTCATATACACATGTACATATCACATACTCATCCATCATATTTCCATACTCATCACTAATCGTCATCTCAAAATCATCAAACATGCAAGGAAACATCACAAGCATATTAGAATCAAACTCATACTCATGTATAGCAAACATATCACATCAAAGAAATGAGGGAAAGAGGTAAGAAATGCCCACCTCTTGCCATGCTAAGAAAGCCTTCTCTCTCAAGCAAATCTCACTCTTAAGCTGGATTAGATGGTCCTAGTTGCTGGTCTTCCCTTTTAGGGTTGATGTTCTTTGAAAATCAAATGGAAACTTTAGGTGAAAATAGCTAGAAAATAGATAAGTTCAACTTAAAACAAAAGTGACTGATTCTGATTGCACGCATGGTCATGTGCCTCAACATTCATGGTTGTGCATAGCAAGAAAATTACAATAATGCCATTTTCCCATGCTCGCATGAAAATCCTCTCAACCGGATTCATGCACAAGCCACCTAACTCTAGAAAACATCTATTTCATCCTCGAACTCTCTCACAACTCTAGTATTCTTAGCAAATCTCATTCTAACCTAGATTAGTTGCTTAAAAGACATTCCTAACTCTGGGATGTTATATAGATGAAAATTGTAAAAAATTTTCATAGTACTTGAAACAATAATGACAAATTACCTTTATAAGATCATGAATAGTTTATGATTCTTCTTCAGATTAGGCATTCGATTTTGCCTTAGGAAAAATGTCAAACTTCATTTACAATCAACAAATAAAATGAGATTGTATGGTCAGATATGTATGCATCGCTAATCAACCATTTTCTTTTGTTGAAGATACAATATTAGAATGAATGATGTAAAATAGTATTCAACCAACCTTTAAAAGAGTTCCTAGGACAACATTAAGATTATATATAGTTTGAAATTTTGAATTAATGGAAAATTAAAACTATAAATGAACTATGTATTTTATTAATGTTATTTAGTTACTCCAGATTTGTGGACTTCTAATACTCATATTTAGGACATATTTGCACAATCACTCATTGTATAAACTATAATTAGCAAATGTGAAAAAAAAATTTTGCATTTAGAGTGTTAAGTATCCTCATACTAGTGTAACCATTTATACAACATTAGCTTGCATATTTAAAGAATATAAAATAAATAAAATATGTTTTTTTGCATTTGTGATAAATATGAAACAACAATAACTAATTTTTTAATATACAATTGAAGAACTTGAAAATCCTATTTTCTAATTGAATATGATTGAGAAATTGGTAGTGCTTTAATGAATTTGTTAGAGCCCTTAAAAATTTTATTGATCAATGTTTAGGAATTTATGATTCTACAACTTCTCTAGTTTTATATTGTAGAATGGATATTAGTTTTATTTTTTAAAAACTATAGATATCATCAAATTTTTTTGACATATTGCAAAAAAAAATTAAAAATATTGGAAAGATACATCTTTATTGTTTATTGTGGCTACGGATTTAGATCCTAAAACTAAATTATTAGGGGCTCAAAATTAGTTAGAAGTTGTTGATGAAATTATGCTAAACCTTTATCTATAATAGTAGATGATGTTAAGGATTTTTTTTGTAAGAAATGCATGTTGTGTATAAAGTTAAATATAGAAACACGACATGCACTTCACAACCATGGGTAAATTCAATAAGTTTGTCCAAAGGTAAGATGCACTTGTTCTCTATCCTGATGAGAGGTAAGTAATGAGTAAGTTCAAGTTTTATTTTTAGAGAATTTACTAATTATTTTAATAATGAACATTTATATAAAACTATGAATGGAAATAAAAATTTTTGATATTTTAGCATGGTAGAAAACATGTCACACCCACATTCAGGTGTATTCAAAAATCCCTAATATTTATGTTCCCTAAGACACGGATTTGAAAAAGAAAATATTGAGTGAAGCTTGTGACACACCATATACTACTTATTCTAGGGGAGTAAAGATGTATCAAGACTTAAAGAAATACTATTGGTGGAATAGGATGAAAAATGATATTGGGGATTATGTGGCCAAATGTTTAATATAATAACAAGTTAAAGTCGAACATCAAAGACCATCCGGATTGCTTCAACCTCTTAGCATTCCTGAATGGAAGTGAAAGGATATTTCAATGGATTTTGTAACTGGTCTTCCACGAGTTCAAAAAGGATATAATGCTTTATGGGTAATCATGGACAAATTGACCAAAGTAACACATTTCATTCCAATAAAAGACAACACAATATCCTATCAGTTAGGTAAAATCTATATAAAGGAGATTGTTAAATTGCATGGGATATCTAAGACAATAGTGTTAGATTAAGACCCTAAATTTGTTTCAGCTTTTTGGAATAGTTTACAACAGGCCTTGGGTATATGATTAGCATTCAGTTCAGCCTACCACCCATAGACATATGGTCAGATAGAAAGAGTTAATCAAATCTTGGAAGACATGTTAAGAGCTTGTTGTATGGATTATAAGACAATTTGGTATGATGTCCTACCACTGATTGAATTTCATTATAATAATAGTTATCAGGCCATAATCAAAGTGGCACCGTATAAGGCACATTATGGGAGAAAATGTAGGTCTCCTCTTCATTAGGATGATATAGGAGAAAAGAATAGCTTACAACAATCCCTAAGGCCTGAAATAATTCAAAAGATGATTGAAGATGTTAAGTTGATCAAAAGCAGACTGAAGCAAGCATAAGACAGACAAAAGAGCTACGTAGACTTGAAAAGAAAAGATATGGAGCTTTAGGTGGGTGACAAAGTATTTGTGAAA
>JAJEJH010001316.1:0-31319 GCA_026122585.1 Anacardium occidentale
ATAAATATGATGTTACCAATCTGTTCCTCACAAATCTTAAATTTCCAAGGCCAGTATCCCTCCACCACCTTCATAAGAAAAGTTAACGATACTTTCAGAGACAGAAAGAAGAAACAAAGTTATGAATTTAGATCAGGTTTCCAACAGAAGAATTATTACCTGATAAATTATTATGAAATCACGTGAACTAGATGTAGAGGAGGGACTTTACTTACCTCAAGCAGTCTTTAAGATCTTCCTGGTGTATTGCTTGCAGAATGTTGAAATCTAGTTTCGCTAGCTCAAGTAGAAGGTGGCTTTTGTCTTCTTGTCTCTCATAGAAATCTATGAACCACCTTGTTTCTGCTCTTGGTAAGCACCAATGAAGAGGAAGATCCAGTGCATGCTTCACCTGCAATGCCATATTTTGGTCCAGATCCTTAAAGTCAAGCTCCTTAAGATATTTAGAAGTGCACTGCCAAGCCTCCTCCAGGTTACTTTCTCCTTCTAACCCAAAGAATGAAGCTTCATAAAAGCCAACTGTTGCCTTGATATCGTGACAAAGACATGCTTTGAAACCGCCAGTGGCGTCCTTAAAACTATTAAAAACTTCTGCACTAAAAAAAAAACTTGTTATCGATTATGTTGATAATTTTTTTTTCTAATTTATACATTAAACTTCCACGATCACTACCTTCACTGATATTGTAACTGTGTTGTCTGAGAAGTCTAAACTCTAGAGAGGTTGCGTATAGATTTCCTTTCTTCCATTTATCATCGCTGTTACTGTGAACATTGTTCAATATGTTATTTATCTCATTTTCAAAATGGTAAGCCAATCCCAGTCTTTGTAAGTTGTCAACCAGCTCAAGCTGTTTTAATGGGCTGTCCTTGTCTACGTTATTAATCATCATCCTCACTTCTTCCGTCAGCTTTTCTGCCTTCTTTTTGAATCCATCTTCCTGCATGCAATATTTAAATTTTTATTATATGCAACAGAATAAGACGTAACAATAATTTAACAAAAGAAGATGACTACTAGCTACCATGTACTCATTAGTCAAGGATAGTAGGTGATCTTCGTCCCAAATGCAAGGTTGGTAATTCGCTGATCGCCTAACGACCGTTGTAGTATTAAGTTCCGGGCTAGCAATGCACTGGACTGGCCTCTGTACACTAATTCTGCTAGTAGGCGTTTTAGAAAAAGGCAACATTCCACGGTTCTTACAAACAGAGATAGAAGAAACTATGCGAGCGGCTGATGCAATGCAGAAAGCCATAAATGTTGCACACAATTCTAATCTCTAATAATATGCGAAGATCTCTATATGATATGATAAATTGGAAGATTTGAGAGAATATATAGAGGAAGTTTTTTGGGTAGTAATTTTTTTTATGGCAATTAACATGCATCCAAGTCCAACTGCTAAACTCCTATCCATACAATCACAAACACGTGCGGTTACAAACATACTCTTTGGGGTTCATAAGTAAAACATTTTCCTTAAAAAATTGCTTTTTATTTTTAGGAAAGACTATAATAGTTTCAAGAATAAAGTTTCAAATTTTTAGTTACATTTCTCTTTTGTTATTTTAAATTTTTTTTTAGTGTACTAAACTTTTCTTCAAAAATGAAATATTTATTATTCCTAATATAGTTGACAAACGAAACCCACATAGAGGATGAGCACGTCCAAATACCCAATTGAAAACCAGGAATTGAAGTAGAAATCGATCGATTTCATATAATTAAAAACTAGAACCAAAAACTGTTATGGTCAAATTCCTACCGAGTGCCGAGGTGGTCGGTTCCAGGTAGGGTCTCATTCCTATCCAAAACTAATATTTAATGACTGTTATTAATTTTAGTAATAATTTGCTGTTTATGAATTGTCATTAACTATTAAACTTAATGCCAAATTGTTTGGAGAAGAAAATTTTTACTGCTAAAAATAGATTGTGTTTTGTCCATACTTAATTGAATTGAAGCAAAGATAATGAGATGCCAAAGGGAAATTGCTCTGGTCCCTTTTATCTTTACATGTAATTGTACGCCTTTTATCTTTCCTTTTGTTTAGCTTAACAACAATGGTTCTAGAAGACCCTTGTTGATCTTTAGTAACAACAGTTCTAGAAGACCCTGGTTGATTTTTAGTGACAACACTATCTCTAAAAGACCCTCAATTATGGTTGATTTTTAGTAACAACTCACCATTTTCAATAACAATGTCAATGTATTGGCTAAGAACAGACAGCGATGGCTCGTGCTAAGCTGGCATTGGCATACTCATCGTTGCCTTCATGTCAAGTCATATTTGGGCCGGTTGATTGATAGGCCTTGCAGGCCAGGTTAGCCTAGTTAAAGGATAATCTATTTATTTTTTCTAATGTAAAAAAATAGGTTAAAAAATTAAATTTTAGTTAAAAAAATATATTATTTATAATAAGTGAAATGAGTTATCAAAATCAATTTTACCTATCTAAGACTTATAAACTTGTATTTTAATTAAGACTTAAGTTTTTATTTATAATAAGTAAAAGAAGTTGTGGGATATCTAACAACCAAATTCATATATTACAAATAAATTTAATTTTTTTTCTTTCTTTGTTTCAATGCAATTTTTTATAATTCATTTTTAGAAAATATATTTTTTAAGTTTACCTTTTTTATTTTTTTATAGTATATGTCAGGCCGAGTTGGCCTTTAAGGCTAAAGCACAAAACCTTTGCCCAATGGCCCTAGAACGACCCACCATCTGTGGCACTTGTAGACTGGGCCAAAAAAGGCCCTGTTAACGTGCCCAACAACAACAAAAGCAATATTTGATGAGATTTTTTTTATGAATTTTAATGACATTAAAATGTCACTAATATATTTACCGACATTTGGACAAATATTATTGAATCCCATGTCACTATAAGTCTTAACAAAAATTATTTGAAATGTTGATGTAAACACAAAATAGTTGCTATTAAAAGTTAAACAATATTGTAGCAGTTATTTATAACATTTGAAATTGCCATTATATTTAATTCTTGCTTTTCCAAAAACTACTTAATATTGCACTTTAGCAATTATCATTAAAAACAATTATTATTGTTTTTAATGATAACTGTGAATGTTACAGAAGTTTAAAAAAATTAGTCAATGAGTAACTATGCATTTATAATAGTGATAACAGACTTTTTTTTTTTTTTTTTGGTCAATAATAGTCTTTTATATCATTATTAATTATCCCTAAAATGTAAAACCACACACACACATATATATACATATACATATGACAAAATCTTTTTTATATGACAATTAATCCTTTGATTCAAATTTGAACATTTTAACAAAATTATACAATGTGAAGATACACATATGAGATTTTAAGTTCCTCCAAAACATATATTTAACTAGTTAATTAAAATGTTGTCTGATAAAAAACAAAAACATATAACTTTGATGCCGACTGAACTCTAATAATTGATGAAATGTAGCTTCAAACGATCAATCAATTCATACTATGTAAGCTGATAAAAAATGAGAAAAGAAAACCACATATAAATGATAGAAAAAAAAAAAAAAAAGCTGAAACAAATAAATTCACAATATCAAACCCAAAAAGTTCAGTCTCTTTTTTTGTCATGCATTAATTTATAAACATTTTATGTACTTAACTTTTTTATCCTTAAGCAAACAATTACCTAATAAATGAAACAATCTTGATAAGAATGTAACATTTAATTTACAAAAACTAAACAAATAACAATCAATCTTAATATACAAGATCTACATATAAATTATAGAGTATTGAATCGAAGACTTTAATTTAGGGTTCATAGAAATATCTGAACTCTATGCAATTTGAAACCATAATGCTATGCAAATTACATACAATGAAATGGTTGGTCTTCTGCCCCTAAAACCTCCTTGTATGGCAACTTTCAATAGGTAAAGCTATTCTTAATTACATTTTAGAAAAAGAATCTAGCCAATGTATATAATAGGTTAATGAATCCCCCTTTCAAATATCCAATAAACCTTAAAACTCATATTAATATTATCTATCTAAAGTATAACATTCTAGTGTATTGGTTTTATCTTTATTAATTACTTAAGACTATTTGCAAACTGACATTAGACTATTTAATTATATGATTTTATTAAATCAAAATTATAATTAATGTTAGCCTATATTAAGAAATTTTTCAACATTCTTCCACTTGGGCAACATTAATTATTATTTTATTATTAAGAAAACAAAACAATTTTTGACTTCTATGTAACCAACATTTTAATTTTAAAGTAACCATTATTTTAAGAAAACAAAATGATTAAAATATAATATTACACTATAATCAATAATCTAATTAATATGATCACCAATAATGAAGCATGGTATTACTCATGTCTTTCATTGACATAGAGTTGTCCATGATCATAATTGCTAATAAATCAAATTAACATGAATTAAATATGGGAATGTGACATAAATAGTACTTAACCATGTAATCTTAAATAGTGTTATGTTTCTATCAGTCTATGATTGCTCTTTAACTTAAATGTTTCAATAGAATCAACAAAAATTTTTTTGCTTTCAATAAAGCCCATATGTTTTAACTGTACTTGAAATATCATGATACATACATATACAATTATTATACTCAAGAGAAATTATAGTCTTTAGACACGTGTTGTACTATAACAATACATATGCAAATATATCCATTCAAACAAGTAATAAAACCATATGATCATGACAAAAATTTATCAATTCAATAATTAAAGAACAACTATTATCTAAGATAACAAGTTATAAAACTCTCATGTATATAACATGACCTTAAAGGGTATAAGTATTATTCCTGTGGTTAGGGATTAACCTATATTAACTCTTTATTTTTGTATTCTACTTCAATGTCTCTATTTGGATACAAAATATTTTATTTATATATATCTCAATCTATTCGTAGTATTTTACCTATTTACACTGCTATCATAGTAAATAAAGCCAATGCCAAGTAGTCCCAAAATATAATCATTCAACAATATGGCAAGCTATTAATTTAATTGTCTAAGGTAGAAGATACTACTGATGATTAGTAACAACTTTCCTAGAATATGACTTTTTTAATGAGTAAAAAAATATATCCAAGAATATATTTTTATCATCTTTAGATTGTAATGATCTAGATTTTTTTAAATGGTAATTTTAGACGTTTTGAAGCACTCTAGGTATTTAGATAAGATTAGGATAGGTTTCACGGTTAGTAAGGGTATATTAGTCATTTTAGCTTTATTTTGGTTTGTATATGTGTCAACTTTGGGAGCTACCACGTGGGTGTAGAAATTATGAATTTTTATCATGTATGACCTTATATCTTAGTGTGCATACTTAAACATGATGATGTTTTGGCATGACTATATAAAACAACCTTTATTTCAAAGTTAGGCATAAATTTATTTTAACCAAATTGAGTGGTTTACAGCCAAGACACCAGAGAGCAGAGGAAGAGCTTGAGTATGCCTAACTAGGTTCGATAATTAGAGAAAAGTGAAGAGAGAGAAAGCCTATTAGCTAGTATTAGGTAAATGTGTTCTTAACCTAAGTGATGCATGCCTACATTTCTGTAATGAAGTTGTGTTACTAATCTAGTTGAATATTGTTATAATATGAATATTTAGCATGTTCACAACATGAAAAGAAAGGTAATGATGATTGATTGACTTGTATTAACAAGAAATTAAGATAGAATAGTTTAGATGAAGCATGAAATCTTAGATCTAGGTTAATTAATGTTTGATTCTACTATTTTTTATGCAAATTCAGTGGAAGCTACTCACAAGTATGTTCTCTATCTAGATATATGATTTGAGGATGCCATTTGATTGGTTTGATTGTTTAATATGCATTGGTTGTCTGAAATTATATAAAGAATGATAAAATGATAAGGATGAGTTGAAATGTTCAAAAATTGAGCTAAAATGTTTTGGTTTAATATCAATACACATGTTTAATAAGTTAGACAAGCTTATGTTGATTGAATAAAACATTATGGATAAATTTTATCATGGATCAATAGTTTTTTGGCCAAGATTTGATGAGGTAGAATACAATGTACACCCATTCATGTGAAAGGTGCGTAGTCACACATTTAGTACATGTACAACCATGAAGTGTAAAAGAGTTCTTTTTGGTGACATGATCATGAGATATTCAGTCACAGTTGTGGACACATGTTAGTTTCACATATAGTATGGAACTTAAGTTGGTCATAGTCATATAACTCTGAGGTGTATATGGTGCATTACACAAAAAACAAAATAAATCTTCAAGAAAATTAAGAAAAATAAGAATAAGGAAATTTTAAAGAGTTGGGCAATAACTAAGATAGTAAGAAATTAACAAAAATTAAGAATTCAAGAAATGATTTAAGAATGGAAAGAATTAAGAGATATTATTAAACATTGGAAACTTATAAATAATATAAGAGTTAAGATGTAAAACATGATTATGCATTTTATGACATGACACGCCAAAGAAATGTTTTGAAAAAGCAAGATAATGTTTTACATATTTTATGATTTTAATGGATATGATAGATTAGCCTCTTCTGGACTTCTCTAACAAAATGAACTGCCCCTTTTAGACATAACTGAAAAGTAAATTGCCCTTTCTAGAAAAATTTACTGAAATAGGATATCCCTTCTAGACGAACCTATGATGGATTAGTCTCTTCTAAGTGTCTCCTATAAAAAGAACTGTCATTTCTAAACAAAACATGAAAGTAAATTGCCCCTTCTAGACAAATTTACTGAAATAAGATATCTCTTCAAGACAAACCTATAATGGATTAGTCTTTTCTAAGCGTCTTCGATGAAAAGAACTACCCCTTCTAAACAGCACTCAAAAGTAAATTACCTATTCTAAATAACTTTACTGAAATAAGATGTCCCTTTTGGACGAACCTATGATGGATTAGCCATTTCTAGGTATCTACAATGAAAAGAACTGTTCCTTCTAGATATAACTTAAAAGTAAATTGCCCATTTTAGACAAATTTACTAAAATAAGATGTCCCTTCTTGATGAATGTATAATGGATTAGCCTTTTCGAGGCGTCTCCGATAAAAAGAACTGTCTCTTCTAGACAGAACTTGAAAGTAAATTATCCCTTTTAGACAAATTTATCGATATAGGATGTCCCTTCTAGATGAACCTATAATGGATTAGCCTCTTTTAGGCGTCTTCGATGAAAAAAACTGCCCCTTCTAGACAAAACTAGAAAGTAAATTACCCTTTTTAGACAAATTTACTGATATAAGTGTCCCTTCTAGACGAACCTATAATAGATTAGCCTCTTTTAAGGGTCTTTGAATGAAAAGAACTACCATTTCTAGATAGAGCTAGACAAATTTAGCAAAATAGTATGTTCCTTTGCCCTCGATTACCCCACTTTGAAAACAAGTTTGGAACAACGATACATATAGAAACCTAGAAATATTCTTACGCTTTGGATTGCCTTACTTTGAAAGCAAATTCAAAAATAATATGTGGATGATCCAACATATGGCAAAGTTGATGACTCTATAACGATCAAGTCCTATTTCAACATGAGTAGATGATCTAACCTATGGCAAAGCTATGAATACTTCATCACGGTCAAGTCCTATTCTCAATACGATTGGATGATTTGAGCTATGGCGAAGTTGTAGAAACTTCGTAACAGTCAAGTCCTATTACTGAAATGTTACTAGTTAGGTAAGCTTCACAATATTGGATTTTCCCCTAGTGGGTGAATTTGATAAGAATGGATTTGCCCCTCATGGGAAAGCTCAACGAAATCAAAATGCCCCTAAAGGATATGAAAAAAAAAAAAAAAGCCCTTTATGACGCACGATGATAAAATTGCCCATTATAGCAAGATGACGATGACAATGCCCCCACAAAATAGACAATGAGAATACCTCTCCAAATGATAATAAGAATGCCCTTAAAGAACAAATAATGATGAAAATACCTTACGAGATGGACAATGACAAAGATACCTTTATAAGATGACAAAAATGTCTTTCTTTGACAAACACAAGATTTAAATGCCCCTAGTGAATGAATAATAATGGAAATGCCCCTATGTCACAAGATGACTATGATGATGGAATGAATCAATAAATCATCTTAAGTGTTCTATCCATGCGATACATGATGACATATGTATACTAACTTTGCTAATTTGTATGCTTACTTTCATAATCATATCAGTAGGGGGTAGGAGACCTAAACCAAGGGACAACATCCTCATTAATCAACTTTCATTTCTTTTCTTCAATTTCTCTCCCTTTTTTTTGGTCATGATGATTATATGGGCTTTGACATCTCAACTTAACTCATAATTCAAAATGAGACGAGATGTTTATCCAAAAAAAAAAAGATTTCTAGCTTGGCAGACACTCGCATGTCACTCAATTCACTCAATGTTTGAAAGGGTTGAAATTTTTACGCTCAAGTTCAACTCGCAAGAGTGTCTACCATAGACTTGCTTGTTCATCTGAACTTTATTACTTAGGCCACATACATACACATATCTGATGATCTTTACCAAGGTTGTAATAAGGTTAAGATGAAGGTGGTTTGAGGGGACTGATAGAGTCATCTAGAGCTATTTTTTTAAGATTTGGGCATTAATTCACATTTGTCACTCTTTTTTAGCTTTGTGGGTACAAAGATTTTTTTGTTTTTCTCTTTTTTTTTTTCCTTTTCTTTTTTTCTTTTTTTTTTTTTTTATGTTTTTATGTTCATATTTCATATGGATGGGTATACATATCACTGCTTTTTTTTTGCTTTGCCTTACTACAATAGTCTTAAATGCTCTACAACCCTTCACAGTTGGGTAGGGATAAAAAGTTGATGATTTATGGTGTGAGGTTTGCCAAGGAAAAGTTTCAGGCTCAACAGGGTTCCCTAAAGTCAACTTATATCATGGTTGGTTTTATGGTTAGAATGACTCATTTTCTAATGCTATCATCATTTCTATGAGTACATGTGACTGATTGCGATCTTGATCAGTATTTGAAGCAAGTTTTTAAGACACTTACATGAGTGAACACACTTAACAATAAATCAAAGGTCATTTGTGTGTGCATGGCCATGGGCTCAAAATCTCACATTTATTATTTTAAAGTCCACCAAGACTAGTTTACCTCTTATTTGGAAAATATCTCAAATCATGTTTCATTTAAAAAAATGAGTTCAAGGCACAAAAGCTAAAAGATATAAACATATGCCAAAACAAGAAAGCCATTACCCTTAAATTTTTATAAGCCCCATATGTCTTTAATGTTGCTCTAGATCAGCTAACTTTCCATCATAAATGAGGTTCTGAATCTCATGCCTTAATCTTTTACACTCGTTGGTTGGATGACGTTGGCCTTAATGGAAACAATAGTATACTTCCGGATCATAGTTTGTTTGCAATAGGTTTGGTGGCGGACGAGGTGCCAACAGTTGCAATAAACCCCTTCTCATTAATCTACCGAAGACTCTTGAAAGTGGCATATTGAAATTAGAAAAATGTCTTGGCCCTTGTGCTTCTATACTTGCTTGACCTATCTTCTTAGGTTTGGATGTCCAATTTTGTCCCTTTATGGCCTTTCGTAATTTTCCTAACTCTTCGTCCATCATTTTCTACCTATTGTTAAAAGGGTCTCAATATTGTCTTGGGCCATTCTTGCTTCTTTCACATTATCTTTCTCCTCGATTTTATCCAATATTTGCTTAATTTTATTTATTAAGGGATTCATCCTACTGGTCACAAACTCCTCTATCTTTTCATCAACTATTTACTCCATCCTCTTTATCAATTCATTAGGTATGTTTCCTTCGACCATAACTCTTTTCTTCTATTAAAATGGCTACAAAATAAAATGTTAGTGTATGAATGCATGAGGTGTTTATGTAGATGCATGACATGTATTTAAGAGTGATTAGGAAGGAACACTCATTTTATGCAGCAATTTGTTAGATAATACAAAGATAAGAAATGGTCCTAATGAGATGATAGAAAAGGAAACTTGGGCCTAATATCCAAGTACAATGAAAGACAAAGACATACTTGGGCCTAATGTCTCTTCTACCTATAAAACTATGAGAATTTGAGTTAAAATCCAAAGATGATGAGAAGAAAGTGAGCTTATTACCCCTAGACAATTTTACCCCTATAAGATGACTTGAATCAGAATTATCCATTTTCAGGTGAACAAAGACAAAAATACCCTTTTAAGATGATTTAGATTGAAACTACTCACTTGAGATAACACTTGATGATTTTACCCCTAAAGGATGATTCATAATAAAAATATCTATCTAAAATAACATGTGACGATTTTACCCCTATAATATGATTTAGGTAAAAAATATCTACTTAGGATAACACGTGCTAGTTGTACCCCTATAAGATGACTTAAGTAAAAAATATCTACTTAGAATAACACGTGAAGATTTACCCCTATAGGATGATTTAGATCGAAACTACTTAATTAAGGTGGCACTTGACAACTTTAACCCTATGAAATGATTCAAATAGAAATTACCCATTTTAGATGACCAAAGATAAAAAGTACTACTTCTGGGGTGGCTCGAATTAGAAATCACCCAAAACTGAAAATGCCCCCTCAAGGTGACTCGAAAATAATAATAATAATAATAATAATAATAATAATAATAATAATAATAATATTTAAATTTAGGCTTCGCCCCTTTATCACTCCATTCACCCCCTTATTACTTCGGTTAGCATAAAGTTAGAAAAGTCAATTCTACCCTAAGTGAGGTTAGTAACCACAGGTCATCAAGGGACCTAGTAGTCTCTCATCTTAAACTAGCGAATCCTTACGTATGAAGGTTCAAGTTTTACATGTCTATTCAGGAGTATGTCGAGTCATGTTATCAAAATTTCTACAAAACGATGTTTCAAGAAGTTTTCTCCTATTAGAGACCACTTAAAGAAACAGTTGGTGAGATCTCAATATCATGGATCAAGGCATATTTTAGAATGGATAATACAAACTTGAAATTTTATACATAAGGATTTGACTGGATCAATCACATGCGAAAAGGTCCTAAGGGTTGACACCTATGGGCCACTACATGGGTTTAACTCGGGTAAAGTTCAAAGACTAAATTTAGGTGAGAACCAAAGGTTCTTTTCATATACACGAAGGTACATTGCCTAAGGCTGATGTACAAAACAAACTACCCTTGGGCCGAATGGGCTTTCGGATGAAATCTAGATTACCATTGGGGTTGATGGGGACAAAGAGTGCACAGTAGGTGTGTGTGTTGTGCAATGCAAGGAACTTGATTAAACTCAAAAGCACCTTACAAAATTACCACATTGGAATCAACTTTTCGCATTTTTCTTAGTGGAGTCGCCAGAGTTGTGGTGTCAATTTTGTTGCATCAAACGAGGACAGACTTGTCACTCTTGTTTAACTATCATAAATGTGGTTAAAAAGAGCACACAACAGATTTGTGGCCCATCATGGAGTCTATGGAGTTGCCACCTGAGGGTTGTCTCGGAAAAATACACATTTGTGAGGATGGACAATTTATGGATCCTTTGAAGAGGACCCAACCTTCCTCACCTATCTAATGGGTTGGGTTCGGAGAGTCAAGTACAAAATTGAAAGGTGTTAGGCACCCATATCACCCGATATAAAGATCAGCTTCTACTATTGTGGTGTATTCGTTAAGCGCATTACCATGTTTAATGAAGTTTTGTATTACCACGCAATGCAATATTAAAAAAAATAATAAATCATCCAAAATAAATAAATAAATAAAAGCAGAAAATAAAAAAAAATTATAACCTAACACATTCACCCCTATACATTGGATCTAACCCTAAACAAGTCTAATAAATTAAATCCTTGCAAAACAAATTAGGTTAGTCATAGAATATATATATATATATATATATAAAACCAACATCTAAGCCATAAAAATGAAAATAAAATATAACAAACCTAATAAATAAATAACTCCTAAAAAAAAAAAAGCTAGCACAAATTTAATAAATAATTATAAAAAATTTATAGAAAATAAATTAAGTCTGCATACACCACGTCTTCAATTGACTTCTCCTCCATGCTCAACTCGTTTAAGAAATATTTTACATAAAAGTAATAAATAAAACACACAATAACATGAAAAACAAAAATTAAAAATAAATAAATAAATAAAAACAAAATTATATCTTCTTTACACATACACTTTTATACATCTAATCTAATCCTATATAAATCTAAAAATGAATAAATAAAGAAATCCTACGGAATAAATCGATTAATTAATTCAAATAAAGAAAATATATACATATACGTACAATAATATAATAAATCTCTAATACATAATATCTAATATATGCATATTTGTATATACGCACAACATATAATAAATATGCATGCAAATCCCTGATCAAGATATATGCAGGCAAACAAAATGCATGGAAACATTAACATATAATAAAACATAATGTACACACATAACATTAAAGCAATATACACATATATTATATACAGCACATAAATATTCGTAAGTATTAATTAATACATGCATATGATATTCAATATATTACATAAAACGTATGACACAGACATAGCATATAATATATACAGCAAACCCAGATATATAATAAAATACAAGATGTTTATTTATTTATATATGATATATACAGAATTTGTAATTTACACACACAAAATACATCTAGAATACGCAATTTACAAAATCCTCATAATTTTATATAACGAATGCGCATAGATTATATAGATAGAACCTATATTCTAACTCATCCATATAAAAGATACATAGAATATACAGTAAATACTATACTTATAAAACGTACAGATATAAGAAAACACAATAAAAATACTTATATGTATTTAAATATGTATGACAAAGAAATCAAATTCATATGCACGGACCCCATATATACATAATATATAAAAACTATAATGCAGTAACGTATGAAAATACATAAAAAATTGATTCAAGAAAATATCCCCAGGAACACCGGGAGTGTGGTTATATCGAAACTTAAGAAATATCGAAACTGAGGACAATCACAAGTTTGATCGATTTGATGGATATATAATTTTGTATTGGGTATGTGATCAATTTTTGTTTTGTGAGATTGGTTGAAAAACGGTTTATGATGTCTTTAAAAAGCTAAAATTGAAAGTTGGTTTTCTCTCTTTTTTTCTTCAGTTTTCTCTCGTCTCCATTTTTTTTCTCTTTTCTTTTCCCATCCTCCCTTCCTCATTTTCTTTCCCTACTTTATATAAGTAATTTTCAGCCCTCGAATCTAGGAATTATTTACCTTTGTTTGGGCAGTCATCAAGGAAAATAATCCCACAGAAGCTGGCATAATACAGGAGGCAAAGAAGGAAATTGAATCAATAGGATGGAAAAAGTTGACATGGCATGCATGAAAAGAAGGAAAGAAAATAGAAGAAAGAAAATCAAAAGGAAGGTTAGCATAGGCGAGGCAATCAACATGTGAAACCAGGGAATGGCAGAGTTGGCTCAAGTAAAATATCATGGAAAGAAAATTGGCACAATTCAAGAAAGATATGAGAAGGCTGGCATAAAAGTCAAAATACAATAAATAGCAAAAGGAGGAAATAAACTGGCAGGCTGGGCAAATCATGTGCAAAGTTAAGGGGCAAAATGACAAAGCGTGCGTGTGATGGAAACGCATGGGGATAGACGTCTTCCATCTCAGCACACACGTTGGCTGGGCCGACAGCCTACCATTTTCTTTCTTTCTCGTTTGGGCCCATGTGGCCTTGGTCCGGTGCATGAGTTCTTTCTCTTTGGCTGGGCTTTTCTTTTCCCTTCCTTCATGAGCTGGCTCTTTTTTTTTTTTTTTTCTTGGCTTGGTTGGGCTTTTAGTTGTTTAGGTGGGTTATTATTATTGGCTTAAAGGTTTCAGTTTTGGTTTTTAGCTTATTTATCCTTAACTTGACATTTTAAAAACTTTGAACTAATATCTAGGTTTTTTATCATCAGGCATGACTCTGTTGGATCCAAAATAAAGTATTTACAGTGACTACCGTGGGAATTGTATGGATGGTCCTCCTTGAAATAGTGGTGCTTTGAGTTTAGCTTCTCATAGTGCCTTGGCCTTTTTCCACTTAGGCACCCATTCATTCTTTCTTCTTCTTTTCAACCAGCTATGATTTTTTCTTTAGCATATTCCTTTTATTTTTCTTTCTTTTACTTGCTTTTGGTTCTTCTAAACCTATTCTAATTCTCAAATGGATTACTATTACCTATTCTTTCAAGTTTCTTATTATGTTGCTAGGTAATACTCTTTAGGGTCATTTAGCCACCTTTTGTACCAACTATCATATTTGAATTCATAGATTTTTAATAGTGGTTGCTTGATTTCTTTGGATGGCTTTTCTTTTTATTTTATAAAATGGTTAGTTTTTTTCCATAAAACTTGGTTGCTATTCATTAATTTTTCCAAAATTAATTCCAATTTTTGTTTCTTCTCTTATGGTGATTAATATTTTATATTACTTGTTTGGCCCTATTAATTATTCCATATGAAATTAGAGTGATTTCTATATCTGGGGTTGTATGTATTTGAATTGAGATTATTTTGAAAATGTCCTTTCAATTGATTCCTATATAGTTGACTTATTTAACATTTGATGGAGTAGATCTATTTCCTATTTGATAGTCTAGCTTGCATGATTTTGTGCATAAAAATCACACATTAAAGAAAGAGAATTATTTGAATTTGCACTTATACCTTTTAGTTATCTTTATAAGACATTGACTTGTATAGTAAAGGTTGTTAAGCCATCGACATCTTGTACTCCCATTACTCAGTCTTGGGTAGTCATTAGATTTTCTATAATTGTTACTTGCCACGATGTCTAATAACTCATGCGTCTAGTGGCATCTTATTATTTATTAAACCTCTAGTAGCCATATCTATTGAGGTTTCAATCCTAAGTAACAACCTTATATAAAAAGTTTATACCCTTTATTTCATGGTATAGACATTGTCTTAAAAATTCCTTATAACTTTCCCACTGTGTGAAGGACGTGATTTCATCCCTTACTTTGGCTGACTTTGACAATGAGAAATATTTGGCAAGGAATTTTTGTGTCAAGTTTTGCCATATGGTTATAGTATTAAAGCGTAGAGATAGCAACCAGACTTTAGCTCTATCCTTAAATAAGAATGACATAACCTTAGTTGTATAACATCATCTATAGCTTCATTAAATTTGGAAGTGTCATATCTCTAAGAAGCTTTAGATATGCAAGTTTGGGTCTTCAATCACTTATCTATCAAATTGGAATGAGTTTTGAATCATTTGAACAATGGTTAGCTTGATCTCAAATGTTAGCCTACATATTCAGTATTCATATGTTAGATGCACAATCATTGATTATTGGTACAACATAGTCCTATACTATTATATTTGTAACCTCATATTGATTACTACCTACCATGTTGCTACCTTCTCTTTCTTCTAGGTTCTTTTGCTCTTTTAAATTTTTTGCAAAGTTTACTTAATCTTAGGATGAAATGTTATTGTCTTAACATTTCAAACCTTACACATATACTAACCTACACAATTAATGAATTAGAAGAGTACCATTGCAAAGAAAGAAAGTAAAAATAAAACACACAATAATGAAAATTATAAACTGAGAAGAAAGAAACAAGCACACAATGAATTAAAATAAAGAAAACACATAAATACTTAAAACTATAATATGAACAATAATTAATTAGCTCAGCAAAATTGGGTAAGAGTTAGTATCCAAATTAGCACCTAATTACTTGGTTTAGTATTAATGCTACAGTCCCTAGCAATGAGTTAGTGTCCAAATTAGCACCCAACTACTTAGTTTAGTATTAATGCTACAGTCCCTAGCAATGGTGCCAAAAACTTATTGAGTAAGTTTTAGAACCTAACCTTAAATTACTAGTAAGTGTAGTAGTTCGTATAAGTATTGTAAAGTTAAGTCTAGATATTGATCCTATTAGGATTGTGCTAATAGCTAAACCTCCTAATGTTAACATTATTTGAATAATAAGATTCTAATGCCACTTAATTAATTTTTATCTACTAATTAACTAAATTAACTAAAGCAATAAAAATAAGGCAACAAGAAAATCTTAAGAGAGTATTCAAAATAATAGACAATATGGCTAAGGCTTTACCTAATTGTTAACTTAGTCATCAACCTTGCAGTCCTAGTATATCTTCATAGGTTAATAGCCAAATTTGTAACTTATTAATAATCGCTTTCAATAACTAAGCAACACAAAATAAATTATATCTTTGCCTTAAAGATATACAATTTAACTTATGATAAAAGAAGAAAAAACCACAAAACTTAAGGAAATCAGGTTTTTTAGAGTGAAATGAATACACTCTTTTAAACAATAGTCTTAATTCTTGTAAATCCTTGCTTGATCTTGATTCCTTGATTAATTCTTGGATGAATCTTGTAATCTCCTTGAAATTTATTGAATAATGTGCCTAAAATCTCTTTTTGTAGCTTGTAAGACTCTTTAAGTCCTCTTATTTTGGTGAATTTTCCTGAACCTAAAACCCGAATTTATTTTTTCGTTCCCTGTTTTGTTGCTTGAAGGGAAACGTTAGTTGTGAGACCAGTGGATTTCTGAAATCTTAAGAAATAGTAAGAGGTTGGTTTAGTTGCTTGTCTAACCCAAGCTAAAGAACTGAGAAAGACGACTCATTGGGTAATGAATATAGGTTTGAGCAATGAAATTACTCTCCATCTAAATAGATAGGATGATGTATTAATGGAATGATTTACAGTCCAGAAAGATAAACCAAGTTACTATAACAGTAATTTAGACGTTGGCTTGATTAATGACCAAGCACCTCTGCAGCATGTGCCTCCTGCTCCTGGAGCACGTAAACAGCACCAATATGGAAAAGCACAAAAGAAAAATTACGACGGAGATCACAGCAAAAATATATGATATCATGCAAGTAATATTTAAAGCCTCTCTTTCATAAAAATGCTGACAAGCTTTTACTCTTTACATAACAAGTTCAGCTTAGGGGTAAATTATAGGACATATAATGAAAAGGATTAGAAATTTTTTTATCATCATAGAAGAAAGAGGATTGCTTACACATGTTTAATTTTGAGATTAATGTATAATTTCTCATACTTGAATTCCTGTTTATTTGGAGTTCCTTTCCGAGCCTAGACTGCAATTGGGTTGCTTCGCATTTCCTTCTCTTAGGCCTGCGATGATAAATTTTTGTAATTAGGATTCAATCAGACTGCTAAGTCAAAATTAAAGGTAGTTTGAATTCAATCTAAGTGAAAATAGTTTAAAATAGTCATTAGTAGATTTACATGTTGATAAGTGTCAATTGCATGTATAATTTCGTGGTCAATTTATAGAGTTTTAAGGGTGATTTGACCATTTTACCCTTATTATATGCATATTTCGGGATCACGAGTTTTTATGTTTGGTTTTGTAGGAAATGTTGATTTTGATGTGATTTTAATGGAAATCAAGCCAAAAGGACACTTATGAAGGACTAGCCGGAGGTTCGAATTTAATCTAAAGAAGAATAAGCAACTAGAGCAAAGACGGGAAAGGAGAGTATTGCGCGCCACAGAAGAAAAACAAGGATTTTAAATATGTTTGAGTTCTGTAATGAAAACTCGTCTTCACTAAAGTTTTAGTGGACATCTCAAGCTTTTCAAAAAGCTATTATGGGGAAAAATCCGAGTTCGTTTGGGCCCTCAACCGTTGCTGCAAATTCAGGTCTTCTTGGTGAAATTCTGTGTCGGACCACTGAGCACTAAAATGGTCATAACTTGAGATTCTGAAGTCCAAATGTGGTGATTCAAAATTCATATGAAACTAGACATCCAGGGCTACAACTTTGGTGAAAACCAAAATTTCGGATTCCAGAAGCTACAGGCCGCGGCATCATGCTGCAGCATGGATACTGTTTACAGAATTTCAGTTTGACTGAAATTCTTCCCAAACCCTAACTATATATATATCTTTGTAATTTTATAATAAGTGAGGGCCGTCCTAGGGGATTTTTTGAGAGATTCTTCACACAATTTTCTGAGATTCAATATTTTAATTTGGGGATTCAATCAAAAGCTCTTCGGATTGCAATTGTGAGAATTTTTCTTCATCAATATCAATAAGAGATTCAACATTCATCTGGTTTTATTCTTATTTTCTCCATTATGTTTATGATTTGTTTGAATCTTATTGTTTATTTGTTCTTAATGATGAACTAAATAATTTTTGCTAAGATTAGGGCTAGCTAATTCATGAATATGTAGGGTTTTTCAATTATAATTTACGAACATACTATTTCATGTGAGTTTGCATTCTAAACTTAATGCCTATTGAAATTTGGCCACTTTTAATAGGATTTTTGTTGTGTGATTGAGACCGAGAGGTGATATTGCATAAAAGCACGAGAATACGAACCGTAGATTAATTAAATATGATTGAGACCGAGAGGTGATATTGCATAAAAGCACGAGAATACGAACCGTGGATTAATTAAATATAGAGATATATTTGATAATACATGCAATAGTCATAAGCACAATAGGATTGTGCTGAAAGCTAGTGGATTCCATAGAACTTAATGCATTTTCATCTAATTAAACCTAAATAGAGATACTTAGGTTATTAGATTGTCAATTAGGATTGATATTGCTTGAGAAAGAATGTTAATCAATTTAGGGAATTCCGTTGTCACATGAATAATATGAAATATATAAGCATATGAAAAACCTACATTGTAGTGAATTAGTGAACCCGAAATCTTAGCATCATCTCACATTGTGTTATTCGATTTACCCTAGGCGTGTTCGTTAATTATTTTATTTTAGTTTGATTTTATTTCGTTGATTTACTTTCGACTCATATTTGATAGTTTAGATAAAATTAGGAGTAGTGTCGTCTTGGTACTTGCTTACGCGATCCCGTGGATACGACACCCTGAATACTTCCCGTATTACTTTGAACTAGTACACTTGCTAGGAAGTTAGGGTTTAAACTTTTAACGCATCACATGTCATAGAACTCCTACCTAATCAACGTCACAATATGCTCGCAAAGTTAGTAAGCTATTTAAGGGAAGTAAAATATCTTAGCATGGATTTCCTTTGAGATAAGGTAACACCCTATAGGCAACATCAAGGTGTGACTGTTATGGTGAATGCATGCATTGGCTAAGAACATACACTACATAGCTCATGTCCAAATGAGTAAAGTAGGTCTCCGGCCCCACAACTTTACGATCAATTCTCAACTACCACTGCATGTATTCATTTTCAGGCCATGACATGCAAAGTGGAATTCCTAACCATTTTTAACTCATAGTTGAACAAATTTAAGATGTGTAGCTACTAGTTTAACATAATCGCAGATAATGTTAATAAAAAAAAAATAAAGAATTAGGATGTCACATTTGATATGTATTTTTCTTAATATTCATTTTCCTTTGATTTTCTTTTTGTTGCTTCTTGACCCTTACAACATTTTATTTAAGTGCATGGTATTCTTCTACCTTTGACTACGTGTTTCTAATTAGATCTCAGAAAGAAGAAGCGTTTAACTTTCGTTTGGCAAAAGCCAAAGAAATTGGCCAACTTGAGAAGGTGAGCTGCCTAACTAGTGTACCTTCTTATATTTATCTAGGGACCTAATTAATTAGTTATATATCATGTGTTCATTCTCAAGTACCACTACATGGATTCATTTTCATTTACGACTATTCATTTACAATATACCATAAAAGCCCATCAACTTTTAATTTCCAAATTGTTTTTTTGTTAATTAAAGGAATTAGGAAGGCAGTAAGCAATACAATATTCATAATTCATATTCATAGCAAATGACTAGGAGCATATTGAAATTGCCCTGATCTTTGATCTTTAATGTGCTATTTTATATTTTATCTCTATTTCATATTTTATCTCTATTTCTTTTATAGAATATGGATTGACAAAAAGTATCTAGATCATGCCCTAGTCGTCAAACTGTTTAGCATAGGTTCGCCTTTAGTTCCTCAAGGCCATCTAAAAGAGGAAAAGCAATAATTGTTGACAAACCAACTCAATTTGAATCAAGACCAACCAACCTTCTTCCCCTACCATCGTTATCCCACCTACTAAAAAATGAAAGACACTGATAGTTTGGGAATGTTGTCCTGAAGAGAAGATACTTACCCTTACAGATACACAATACGCAATATGTAAGTTTTGTGATAAAAAAGTTGAAGCTTTAATCAACTCATCACTTTTTATGAGACATATAAAACAATATATTATGAGAAAGAAAGCATTAGGGAAAAAGATTCTCTCCAAGGGCCAAACAATAATAGGGCATAAGGCCATTGAATCTTATGCAAACGAATTTGTAACGAGTTGACCACTTATTAAGATGAGCAAGAAATACGAGCACACTAAGGCCAACAATTTCAATTGCCTGTTTTTACTAATATTTACTCTTAATTAATCTATTAATATATTTAATCTATGTTTGCAGGTTAAAGAGACACTCATACATTTGATTTTGGCTACTAAATTACCTTTCAATTTGTTGAGAATCTAGCGTTTAGTTTCTTTTGCTTGGTCTTGCGACTATTGTATGAAAAATTTGGCTAAAAGTAAGCAAAGACTAATTACAAACATGTGGTACAAGCAAAAAAAAAAAAAAAAAAAAAAAAAGAATTTGACCAACTCTACAGAATTAGTTTGACAACAGACTTGTAAAAGTCAGATGCACAAAATCTTGAGTACATAATAGTAAGTATGCATTGGGTGGACATCAACACTTAGGCAATACAAAAGCAAATAATAAACTTTGTTTATGTGCCTCCCTTTAGAATGGGAAGAAATATTGTAGTGGTATTGTATAAGCATTTCATTGAATGGGAAATACAAAAGAAGATATAATATAATATAACTTCATATTTCCTTTTAATTTTTTATTATTTTTATTTTTTTTTGTGTTTGGTTTAAAATTTATAGGTGCACACCATCGCCGTCAACAATGCCCTCATTAATGACACATGCATGAAGTCGTTAAAAGAGGAATATCATATAAAGCTATCATTAATGGTTAGTGGTTGACTCTTTCAAGTTTAATGCATGGCCCACATTGTCAGCCTTTTTATATAGGATAATGTGGGATTAATTAGAGATATTATAGATAAAAATAGGGATAGTGTGAAGTATATATGGGCGAGTGAGGTTAGATAAAAGGGCTGCATTTGTATTTGTCAAATATGTGGTATACAACACAAAAAATTAATTCTTTATTACCCAACCTGATGGAATAACACATACCAAATACTGAAGGTTGCTTTAAATTTTTCAAGAAGTTTTTCTACGATACACCTACAATGAAAAAACATTCCTAGAAATTTGCCCTCTCCATAAGAATGGCATAAGTGGATTGTATATGCAATTTTTTTTGAGTATTTTCAACAATGTTACAAAGATTGTTTGGGGACTCAATACCCCATTGCAAATTCATATTTCCTTGAAGTCTTTGGAATAGAAAAGATATTAGGATTAAAAGTTTGATTCGGATAAAGACGTGACCCTCATGGTGACAAGCATAAGCTCGAAATTTGACAAATGTTGGGGACATGTCAACCTACTCATGTCACTTGCAAACACACTAAATCCAAGGTAAGTTACATGAACTTCTAAAACTAAACTAATCTAAACCCTCTAATGAATGACTAATACTTTTATTATAGGTTTAAATTTAAGTTTATACAATATGCTTTCTGAAAGACCTTAATAGCTATGGAAATAATACTAGAGGAGGGTGAATAGGAATATTTAAAAATTTAACCACAACTAACGCAAAGAAAACAATGCTAAATAAACTCAATAATAAAATATAAAGATTAGAGAATGCTTAGCCGATTTATAGAGATTCAGAGCTTTGAACACAAGCCTCTTACATCCTTTTTCTCAATCAACACACGATTGAAGTTTCACTATCTTTAGAAACCCGAAGATACAATAGTTTTTCAATAAGGGAATTTTGCTCTTTTTACAATAGATATTCAGATAAGAAAGTGAAGTAATGTTTGCCTCTAAATAGGCTGGAAATACAATAAAGATTGTAGCTCTCTCTAAATGTAAATGTTTGTGAGCTAGGAAGAGAGAATAAGTAAACAATAGGTGAAGAGCAAGTAGTTTTTCAATGTAATTCGTTTCTCTAACCTTCTTACTTCAAAATGGCCTCATTTTATACTTGATTCATTGCTTGAAGTAGTAAGGAGTCGTTTGCCTAGCTTTCTATCCGTTAGAATGGTTGGAAAAGTAAGGTCTACAATAAATTTTCTCATTGTACGATCGTGCTTCTTGAGTGCACGGTCGTACTTGCTACATTTATGACCTCGAGCAGACTCCTAATGGTCGAATCAAATCTACCTGTCAATAATACACAATCGTATGCCTTTGAAACATGGTCGTGTTTCATGCCTTTATGATTTTTGCTTAGAATTCTAGAAGCATACACGACTTTGGTGTATGAATAACACACTGGCATAACACGAGTGGTATTCTACTTGTGCACGATCGTGTGCTAACTTTAAATGATCGTGTGTAAGTTGTATGCCTTTAAGCCTTCATGCACGATCATCCTTGCACGACCCCTTTGGTAATGCTCTTCAATCTTCATCACTCATGGTTGTGTGTCAATTCTATACACGATCATACATTGACTGTTGTAATTTGACTTCATGCACGACTTCATTACATGACTCAATATCTTCTGCTCTTTATAAACTTCACACATATGATCGTGTGCTAAAATTATGCACGATCACATGTTAGACTCTGATGCTTTGACCTTGCACGATTATCCTACATGATCAAGTTGATAGTGTTGCATCCATGTTGTGTATACACACGGTCATGCTTAATCAACGCACGCCTATGTTGGTCCTAAAAATTTCTTTAATTTTCATATAACCTAGCACGATTTGCTACATGGGCCGGTGTTTTGGGCACACAAGAAGTCATCTGGTCATGCATGGTTGTGTTAAAGTGGCACACAGTCGTGCGAGACCTATTACCTGTAAAAATGTAACTTTTTAGCCCTTTTTTGTCATGGATTTCTTCATGTAAGTGATTCATTAGTTGTTTAATCATATTTTTATTATCATTAAAACATCTAGGGTTCAACATTTTTCTAATGCTATATGGTGAGTATCAAGCAAGGGAGGAGATTAATAATGTCCAAAAAATGTTTGAGAACTTATTTGATAAACACAAGGACATTATTTATCAAGAAGATCCAATCATTATCCCTCAAACTTAATAAAAAAAACACAATTTGATAATGTCATTTAATAAATTATAACTATATTCCAAATTAAATTATTTCTATCAATATACTTATTTTTACATTATTATTATTAACCAACTATTTCAGGAAGTGGGTTATCAATGCCCTTTAGTGGTAGTAAAAAGACAACAACATCATCATCAAGACAACAAATTCAATCATGGTAGGAGTGGCAACTCAAGAAGATGAAAACTAAGCAAGTCATCATTGATAAACTAGAATTGGATATGTATCTTGAAGAGAGACTTGAGAAAGGTTCAAACAATTTTAGTAATTTAGCATGGTGGCAACTTAACGAGCATAAATACCAAATCTTGTCTTGTATAGCATTAGAAATTATAGCAATTTCAATGTCCATAATGGCTTCAGAAAGCGTTTTCAGTGCTAGTAGTAGGGTTATTGACTCATATAGGACATTTCCATCACTAAAAACTAAGTATGCTTATCTGTGGCGGTGATTAGATCAGTCATGCATCGGATTATAAAACCCATTAAATTATGTAAAATTTTAATAATTTGTTACATAGTGTTTTAATTTATAGTAAGATATTTACTGCTTAATAGATTAACTAACTAACAAATTTATTTTTTCTTTGATTAATACAGTTTGAAAATAAGATTAAGGAGATTTACTTAGCAGAAGATTAATGGATTGAACTAATGATTTTGCAATTACTCTATCATTGGATTTTCTTGGTTGATTTGTAAACTTTGCATTGTTGGCTTCGGAGATTTGTATTGTATACTTCGTTATTTGATTATGTTGGTTGGACTGGATTTGTTAATTGATGAAATAGATTTATTGCGTGTATATATATATACAGATGAATGAGTTATTTACTTGATGAAGCATATTTATTGTGTTGGTAGGCTGTTGATTGGATTGGATTAGGATTTGTTATTGGTTGAATTGGATTTGGTGACTTTTTATTTAATGTTATAAATTTATTGCATGTATATGAAACAGATTTATTATGTTTGTTCGATTAGATTTGAATTTGGATTTGGATTTTTTGTTGATGGATTGGATTTGGTGATTTCTTGTTTGATGCAACAGATTTATCGAATATATATATATATATATATATATATATATATATGCAAATTTATTGTGTTAATTGGTTGGATTGGATTAGGATTTGCTGTCAATTGGATTGGATTTGGTGATTTTTTATTTGATTGGCACAAGGTGTTCGTGCAATTTTGCATTCCATTTGTTTTTATTTTATAGCATTTGCTTAGATGTGATCTGAATTAGTTAAGTTTGAATTTGAATTTCGATTGAACTAGTCAAGTTCAAGTCAAATTTTGGACACATTTTCATAAAACAAGTCGAGTATAAAATATTCAAGTTTGAACTTATTCTTCAAATTCAAAATTATTATTTTCAAATTGAGTTTCAGTTATAATTTGTCAATCACAAATCGACTTTTTTTATTATACAACTTATCAAATTGACTTTTTTTTTATTCTAGCTTGGTATTGTTAGGATGTGGCATAAATTAAATCCAATTTGATTATTAGAATTGAGTATTTGAATACAAGTATAGATAAATTATTTATTAACCAAATTTTTAGAACTTTTTATCTAGCATATCTTCCAACTTTCATATCATGGATTAAAGTATATCTTGAAAACTAATCATGCATGGTTGCTTTTTAAGAGGTGAGGTGATTGCATTGCAAAAAAATTTAAAAACATTCTTGTCCAAATTATTTACCAACAAACATGTTTGTTCGGTTATAATACCGAACGTGTTTGTTCCTTTCCACTGTAGCAAAACTAAACAAATGAATGCACACATATATATATATTAAAACAAACACAAATAACAAACAAGCCTTATGTATGTTCGTTGAACACAAAACAAACACGAGTATTCCTTGTTTAGCAAATAAAGTGAGACAAAACTTCAATATGTTCGCATTTGGTTCACTTAGTATCTAGCCTTAAAATGAGTCAAACTTGAGTAAGAATTCTAATTTGGTAGTTCAACTTAAATTTGCCTCATTTATCTCTCTAATGATATCATTTACCTTCTGAATGACATTATTTAATGACATTATGCATTAGCTTGAAAAAGTTTGAGCTTCAGTTGAGTATAACATATTCATATCAAGTTTGAACTAACATTTGTTCATGCTTTGCTCAAATCCACCTTTGTAGGACTCGTCGCCACGCGTACCCCTGCTGTTGAATACTGTATCTTTATTTTATTAATAATCTGGAAATCTGGGTACACATGACGGGAATCCTACGAAAAGAAAACCTGCTGCTATTTACATACACTGTGCGGAAGCTGGGAACTGAAACTGAAATGTAATTTTACAATTATACAATGGGCCCAAAGGCCTTTTTCATATATATATAATGTTTCTGTACAACTTTACAACTGAGTACATTTACAAAATGTGCTATTACAAGACCTCACAGGCCAAAACCGAAAATAAAACTGAAAACTGTATGTGGGGTCCTCTCCCGCTAGCCTCGATCCACCCGCTCTTCGCCAGCAGCAAACTGACCTGAAAAAGAAGGAAGAAGGAAAGGGATGAGTGATAAAGATCACCTAGTAAGCATTCCTTACCTCCCTCAACCCAAACAAGCAACAAATAATCAAACATACCTTGCCTCGACCCTAATTCATACATCTAGTCGCTTGCTGGCGCTGAAACTATTTATCATGATTATCTGGAATCTCATTATTATAATTATTACATGTTATGAGGTGTATGTCATGTCATGCTAACTAAAAATAGCTGATGATCCATGCATCTGAATATCTAAATATACCCGAAGGTACCTGCTGTGCTGATCAGGCTGATGAATACAAGGATTCAGCATCTTGGCCAAGTGGGCTGAACAGTCTAGCTACTGGTTAGAAAACTAAATGATATGCTGAACATTTTGACTGGTGTCAGAAAGCTGAATCTCACAGATGTCTTCTCAAATTCATCCAAACTCTAACCTGTATATCAGGTTCTGAATGCTGAAAACTACTGAATTCAGATCTTTTTATCCTCTCTCAGGCTACATGCCATGTTATGATATGCATATGCAACCTTTGATGTCTGATTTACTGATTATGTGAGGCTATTTAGCTTTTAAATAGGTTTCTCATGCTTTATACTTTATTTTCTGCTTATTCTGAAAGTTTCTGCTGCTACATGGCGTGTGGACCAGGCACACGGTCATGCATGAGACACGCACGGGTGTGTATGGCAAAGGCACATGGGCATGTGCCCAGACGCACGGGGTCATGCACTGGTCGTGCAGCCGGTCGTGCTCGCTTTTGGAATTCTAGACGCATTTCATGAAAAAGCTGGCACACAACCGTGCTTTACAGGACACATAGGTATGCGTCTGCATTCCTGGCCATGCACACTTCATGTACACGGGCATGTCCTCACAGAAACCAGGACGCACGGGTGTGCTCACGCGGGCATACGGGAGTGTGTCTGGTTCTGTAACAACACCCTCACCTGGAAAATGCAGGAACTCATCCAAATCTCACTCAAACTTAAATTAACTTCAATCATGCATATTAGACACTCCAATAAGCATGCAAAACACTTCAATTTCAACATCTATCAACTACTACTCATTCCACCATGGAAACATCACATTTCTCTCACTAACACACACACAAGCAAAGCAAGCATGTATCCTGGGTGGAAATCATCATCCAACTCATCATATCATCATCATATAAACATACAAACATAACACAACATGCTGGAAACAGAAACACACATTTCCAACATCCACAATCATCACAAGCATGTTGGAAAACGTAGGAAGAAGTAAGAGAATACTTGCCTCTTGACATGGCTACTGGAAACTTTTCTCTCAAGCTAATCTCTGGTTTCTCTAACTAGATTGGGAGCTGTTGGAAGCTGGGTTTCACGTCTAGGGCTGGGAACTACTGAAACACAAAGAAGATTTTGGCTAAAATGGGTGAGAAAGCTAATAAATCTCCTGTCTCTCACTCAACTACCCACCTGCACGGGTGTGCAGGGCGTAGTGCATGGGAGTGCACAAGGAAAAATGAATATAATTCATTTTCCACGTTTCACATGATTGAAACCTCCCTAAAGGAATCATACGAAGGCCATACAACTATGGAAACTTACTAACTCACCCCTAAACTCTTTTAGACTCTCAATCTATTCCTGAATCTCATTTCTGACCCTAAAACTCTATCCCTAAGGGCTTTTCTAATCTGGGATGCTACAACCTTAAATTTCCATATACACAAACTTGAATTCCTATTAAAGGAAGATATGAGTCTAATTGACTAAAACTTGAATTCACGTACTGTTTAAATAAAGTCAAACTTGAGTCAATGCTCTAACTTGACAGTTCAATTCAAATTTACCTCGTATATGTTCTAATGCTATTGTTCACCCCATCAATAACATTATTTAATTTTATATCAGCTTAATGAGAAACATTACAAATTTGAAGCAAACATGAACGACCTTTATTGTTGGACCCTAGATGTTTTAATAATAACAAAAACAATGTTAAAATCATTAATTTATCCTTGGCATGATTGGATACATGCCCAAAATAGGATACAAGTTATTTCATACTTTATTGGGAAGATGTACATCCATGACTGAACTATGTACGATAGTACATAGTTGTTTTCAATCTCGTACAAATTTTTTTATAGCACAGTGAAGCATGGTTATATATTATTTTGTCTTTTGAAAGCCAAATTTTTATGTCATGTACACTCATACATGATCAATGTACCCCATGAAAGATCAATTATAAGCCAATCATGGGAAATGTCCTCCAGTAAAGTTGTGTCTCATATATAGGTCAAGATGAGTCAATAAAATTCTAAGTCAATATTCATGTATGACTATGAAGCTGAATTATTCATGGTTGTGATAACATAAAGGAGTCACAGTTCAAGAGTCACAAACACAAGCTCCCATGCATGGTCAGTAGAAAGAAGTCAAACAAAATATGCATGTCATAACCCTATAGTCTTTACGCTCATAACTATGCCAAATGAGAGTGAAGCTCCTAAGATCACGATCATTAAAGCCCGTGAATGGTCAAGCTTTAAAGTCAAAGTTCCATGTACACCTATAAAGTTTATCTATACTCTTATGACCAAGGCAAATTTTGGGTCATACAAGGCATTATATATAGTCTCGTACATAGTTCCATACTTACTTTTAGATGTTGAAGAGTTCAAGTCTTAAAAAAGGTCATGCCTGTGCATGAAGTTTTCATGCCTATACACTTGCTGAAGCCAATATAAATTCAACTATTGGAAGAGTAGCTTGAGACAATTCATCGCAGGGTCACGCTTGTGACCATGAGCTCACAACCATACATAACAATAAAATTTGCTAAATTTTTCAATTTTGCAAATCTCAATAGCTTTATTCTTTCTTCAATAAATATCTTCCATTCTCAGCAAAGTATAAAATAAAAATTAGAACTAATTTGAAGTGAGAAAGGTTAGAGACAATGTGCAGATAATTCTACAACTTCTTTTTCTCTATTTCTCACTACTCTCTCACTAAACTTTTATTATATATCCTTGAGAGTATTTGTTTATTTCTTTTTACAAAAACGTGTGGATGCAATTATATTTTAACTAGTATAAAAGATGAAATTTCAATTCAACTATTGTGAGCATGCAATTGGATAACTAGTGTAGGTGAGATCATAAACAAACTATTGTAAACATTTAGATGAAGTCTCAGAAAACTAGTAGAACTTTAAGCAAGAGTTGTGGTCAAAGCTTCGAATTACTGTAAATCAACTAAATATTCCTATGTCCCTAACTCTTTTTATTGTTCATCTTGCTTTATATTGCTTTATTGATTATATTTGATCATTACTTGTTTAATCATTGTTTGCATAATTATTAATGGATCAAATTTACATTAAAATTGTTTTATGTCTCAAATTTTCTAACGATTGGGGTTACACAGTCGGTGAAGTGGTCCACATTTATGCAGAGGAAAAGTATAGTTAAACAAGAATTATTAATCACCAAAAAGTCTTTGAAAAATGAAATATTTCCTTTCAACTGATGGTCCTCGTTTTCTAACCAAGATAGAGGCAATCTTCCATTGTTTCCTGCCAACTGAGAAGCCAAGTACTTGGCTGAAAAAGCAAGAATTACCCCTCTTCTATCTTACAACTCAATCTTTCTTCTCTGTTACCTCTAAAGCTCCGGTCAAACCGAGAAACCCTAATTATCAGAAGAAATGGATGTCAATCAACAAGAATTTCAGGAACGCAAGCGAGAATTTTACCATTTTCTGGAACTAAGTGTACGTTTCCGTATATTTTATTTTATTTTTTTAATTTATTATGCAAATATGAGAATACATTCTGTTTTTTATTAGGTTTACCAAGATGAGTGGGGGCCATGATCAACCACAAGCGCCGCCTTATTGTCAACATCTCTGGTCTTTACACTTTCCGTGAAGTGTTGCCTACCAGGTTTTTTCTTTTTTGCTTATTGATTTAAGAACACAAGCAGTATTTATTTAATAGCTGTTATTTTTATGATTTGTTGTTTTGTTGAATTTAGGCTTCTTAGGTCTGGGTGAATACTTGCAGCCGTTCTGTGACCCGGCCATGGAATGGGCACGCAATATTGACCCGAAGTAGTTGAAGGAAGGAGAATAAGTTTTTGTGGGCTTTGATGGCACTTGTCTCGCGACGTGTCATTCCGAGAAAACTCCGTTCTCAATTCATCAGTTCCATGGTTTGCGTTGAGGGCATTGTCACTAAATGAATATTTCATTTTTTTTTTTTAAGCTTTGCTATGTTTTATTGTCTTCTAATTATAGTCAACTGGTATGAGCCATTGTTGAATTGTCTTGTATATTTGGTCAGTTCTTGATTTTGGTATAATCTCAATATTGTGGAGACTGAAATGAATTCTGGAAAGCTATGTACTAGGTTTTTAAGTTGGTTTTAACATGGATGAGCCATTTGTTCATTATTTTTCCCTAACTCAAAATGATTATAACTTATGTAGTATGATTAATAAAGCTAATTATGTGAATGTGTTCTCAAGATAGAAACTATTCATCCACTAACAAAATTTGGATACTTACTAGCCAGCTGGTACTTTTTTGGCCTTTTCTATTCCTTCTCTTCTTGTATGGTTTAGCCTTTAACTTTGTGATAGTGTAGTTCTGTGGTAATATGTAATATTATCCCTTGGTATAAACGTTGTCCTCTATTATGTTATCCTGCTATAATATATAATCTCCAGGGAAACATTTCCTTGTCAATGATTTTAGTGTACATAGATCTAACCAGCCAGCCTCTTGTATGGCCAACAGTTATTAAAAGTGTTCACTTATGCCCTATGAATGGAAACTTTCACTACTCATGTATCGAGATTTCATGTCAAATAAGGGTATGCCAACTGGCACCTTATATCCAACAAGGGTAATTTGCAATCTCAGGTCTTATGTTTTGTATTGATGATCTATAGTTTGTAGGACCCGCCGCCACGAGTATCCCTGCTGCTGAATAATACTGAGGAGCTTTTATTAATAATCTGAAAACTCGGGTACCCGTGACGGGAATCCTACGAAAATAAAATAAAATTGTTTCTGCTATACATTCTGAATACACATGCGGAAGCGAAACTGAAATACATCAACTGAAATATACATTGTCTTTCTGTACAATGGGCCCAATGGCCTTTATCACATATACATATTGTTTCTGTATATCTGGTTACATAAACATTTACAAAACAACCACACAGGTCCAAAACTGATATATACATACTGAGATCGTGGTGTGGGCCTTCTCCACCAGTCTCGATCCAACCGCTCCTCAGAAACAGCACGAACACCTGAAAATGATGGAAGAATGAGGGGGATGAGTGATAAAGATCACCCAGTAAGCGCTCCTTACTT
>JAJEJH010001317.1:0-31273 GCA_026122585.1 Anacardium occidentale
GCATCGTTATCTGAAAGTAACCTAGTTTTAGCTTTTTTTCAAAATAATCCTTCTAGACTCGGTTATTACAAAAAGGCACAACTTTTGCTAAATTTTAAATTAATGTCTCTGAAGGTAACTGTTTTGTGAATTTTCCATTTATATTATTATATTTTATTTTATTTTTAATTTAAAATTATGCTATATTATTTTTAAATTATTAGTGCATAAATTATTTTTAATAATTACTTTTATTGTTAGAAAATAAACAAATAAAAATTTAGGTAAAGTCGATTAAAAAAATTTTTGTTAAAATGTCTCTGTCTTTAATTAAACAATTAACCAAATAACATTTTTCAACCAATACTAATAATATGAGAATTAATAATCAAACTAATATGAAAATATTATCGTGGAATGAAATTAGTCAACAAACAGAATGGAAATTAGAAAAATTATGTCCCTCATAACTTGTTAATCAAAATGAAAATGAAATTCAAAACATAATTTAATACTTTGAAGTAAATGTAACAATAAAATTTTATAACCCAATAGCTAAGCCACCATAAATCACAATTAGAAAAACGAAAGATGAGATATAGTCAAGATCTTCAACCAGCAACCCAAAACTTTCTAAAGTAAATTACTCAACACCAGTATCATAACCAATATACGAACAACCATTTTCTTCAACACAACCAAAAATATTATGATCACATTCCCAAATACTATAAATATTCACTTTAACAAGAGTTTCAGAAGAATCCATATCGAAACCTTCAAATTTTGAAATCAATAAAGAATTAATATAATCAAAATTTAATAGCCCACATAATGAAAACAAAAAACAATTATTTTTTAGAATGTTTAATGAACAACAACAAAAAAATAAGACATGAATGCTATGATTGCATGAATACACTAAAACAAAATTTATACTTCTTTGATTGGTTGCTCAACAAGCGATACTATAGAGGCTTAGTATCACAAAAATTAAAAGAAAAATTAACTTTTGAAAATCCTTATATATTAGTTAATAAATTGAAGAAAAGATTTTAAAAAATTAACATGAAAAAAATTCAGCAATTAAAGCAAGACATAATTGAAAATCAAAATAATTACACCCTTGAAGAACATGCACACCAAAAAAAAAAAAAAAAAAATCCAAAACATATAAAGGCAATTCAAAAAGTTTCTTTAGAAAATCTTATCATTTTAGCCAATAAAGAAGCTCAAAAAGAAGAAAAAAGAAAAAAAGCAAACAAGCCCAAAAAGAAAAAGTTAAAACAGCCACAAATCATAATCATCAAGATAATATGAAAAAGAAAAAAGCAGCAAAAGTCGACAAGAATTAAAACAAACAAAAAACAATAAATTTCAAGCCTAACATTATTTGCCACAAATGTCAACAGTCGAGACATTATGTCTCAAATTGCACGTCAAAAAGAACAACAAAAACTTATGGAAAAAATTAACACTTCAACACCATTTATTAATTGATTTCTTAAAAAAAAATAAATATTTATATGATATGTCATCGTATTATTTATATGATGATATATCAATCTTTATATACTCGTTTGTAAATAAAATATTACTAAAAATTAAAAATTTTGATTAGTTAAATATGAAAATTAATTTAATAATTTGTATAATTATTGTTACGAAATAAAAAGGTAAAAGTCGACGGCGTAACCCAAACTTCTAGGCGATAAGCCAAAGGTCAAACTTGTAAACCTTGTACTCCTTGTTTATTAATTTTATTGGTTGGTGATTAGTAACAAAATCACAAATTTACCCTTGATCTACAGCCTTTGGACAATGTTATGTCTTAATTTTGGAAACTAGCAATATTTTTAATGATTCGTAGAGATGAATTTGAATCAAACCAGTTTGAATAAGCCAAACTCTAGTTAAAGTAATGTCAGCTCATTGAGTTCGAACTTGGTTTATGATGAATGTCGATATTGGAGTTTGCCTCGTTAGCTTCTCTTTTTCTTCTTTAATGTAACAATTTACTAACTTAAACACATTTGATCTCAAATTTAAACTTACCATTTTAAATTTGAATTGAGTTTGAATTAACCTTTTAATTTCAAATCAGTATTAAGTTAGCCTTCATAAAGGTACAACTCAAATTAGCATAACTTCTTTCTATAATTTTAATATATATGGTATGTTTAGTTTAAATAATATTTGATTACTTAAATATGTATGATAAAATTAGTATTTATAAATAATTATTGTGTTTGGTTGGTAGTAATAAAATAATACTAAAATAATTTTGACTTAAATATTATTAAAATTTTATTAGTTATAAATTAGTATTATATTTAATTAAGGTCAATAATATTAATAGTTTGTAAAATGATATTTACATTTTTAGTTTTATCATGTTTTTTTGTGTAATTATTATTTTTTAACTATTAAGGGCATAATGAATTTTTTATTTTTAAAAAAACTTTTAAAATTTCATTAATATCTTTAAAATTTTTGAATTTTATAATTTACTCTCAAACATATAATTATATGTATTTACACATTTGTTTTTCTAATATAAATATTACTTTTAAAACTGTTAGAGATATTGAAGTTTTAAAAATTTTCAAGAGACCCCAAGTTTTTTTAAAATTTCAAAACCCTTAAACATCTTCATTCATACCCAAACATTTTAAAATTTAAATTTACCCTTAAACATGTAATTATATAATATTTACATATCTAATTTGTTTTGGTTTTTGGTGTAATTATTATTTTCAAATTATATGGGCATACTACAATTTTAATATTTCAAAAACATCCTAAACTTTGTTAAATATAAAAAAACCCTTTAAAAATTTATATACACGTCTAAAATTTTCAAATTTTACAATTTAACATATGGTTATATATATTTATATTATAAATTTGTTTTTTTGAAGTATAATTGTCACTATTAGAACTATTGCAAACATATTAAAATTTTAAAATTTCTAAAACACATCCAAACATTTTTAATTTAAAAAACACCTTTTAAAATTTTATTAACACTTTTAAAATTTTTAAAATTTATAATTTACTCTCAAATATATGATTATATGATATTTACATCCTTAGTTTTTTTTTTTGTGTAATTTTTATTTTTGAAACTATTAATACATATTAGAAATAGGGGTAATTATATTCTAAAAATATATAAAGTTAAAATAAAATTGTAATCAAATTAATATTACTTTGATAGTTTTTTAATAGCTAAGGTGGAGATTGTAATTTCCCATTTATATTACTTATCATATTACTATTATTAATAAAAAAATAAATTACTCACAATCAAACTTTTAAGGGTGCGGTTTGGTGTGAGTAATATTTGGTTATAACAAATAGAAGATTATATAGTTTAACTCAAAGATTAATAGATGTAAATTAATAATTAATATATATAAACAATTATTTTTTTTGGTTAAGAATAATGAAAGAATATTGAAATGTTAGTTTACTTAAATGTCCACAAAAGATAAAAGTTATAAATTACTATTATATTTAGTTAAAGTCGATAATTCAATAATTTATAATATGATATTTACACTCTAAATTTATTATGGGTTTTTTTTAGGGGGGGTAATATCATTTATTAAACTAGTAGGGGCCTTTGAGAATTTTAATTGAAAGATCATTTAAATTTTTCGTTAACGCTCCAAAAAATTTTTAAATTTTAATGCATCCCTTAAATATATAATTACGTATATACACCCTTGTTTGGGGGTATAATAATAATTTTTAAAACTATTAAAGATATATTAAAATTTTAATTTTTCTAAAAAGCACTGTAAACCTTTGCAAATAAAAAACCCTTCAAATTTCTATTAACACCTTTAAAATTTTAAAAATCTATAATTTAATCTAAATATATAATTATATAATGTTTATATCATATTTTGTTTTATTTTATATAATTGTTAATTTTTAAACTATTGGAGCATATTAAAATTTTAAAAATTTTCAAAGCATTTACAAAAGTCTTTCCAATTTAAAAATTTCTTAAAATTTCATTAACACCTCTAAAAATTCAAAATTTACATTTATCCCTAACCGTATGATTAATTTAATTTATTTTGTTTTTTAATATATAATTATTATTTTTAAAACTATTTAAGACTGTATTAAGAATTAAGGTAATTATGACGTATAAATATATTAATAAGTAAGGATAAGATGATAAAAAACCCAAGACTACTTTAATAATCTTTTAACACCTAAAATAAACACATTATGATAATCACATAGTCAAATACTTCATAAATGTATAAATAATAAATTCTAATGGTGCAAAAGATGTCATCATATAATTAATTAGAGATGAAATAATATTTAATTATATAATAGTATATATATTTTGGATGATCTCTTTTTGTTTTTACTTATGAACTAATGAAAAAGGAAGCATTTATTATTATATTTGAAGGTTTTGTGTTTGAAGTTCAAATAAAATACATTTTGAGAGTAAAACAAGTTATGAATCATGTTTTATACATTTTTTTTTTTTTATATTATATGTTTTTGAAAAATCATATATGCTTTACATAAGTTTTGATTAATTTTTGAGGGATTAGACTTTGCAATTTAAAAGTTAAAAATTGTTTATGAGTTACGAAATTTCCAATATTTATTGATTAAGTGATATTACACATATGCATTAACAGTGAGTGATTGATATTGTAATTATACAAATTATTTAATTTTATGATAATCTATTCATAATAAAAAAAAGAGAAGCCCAGGAACACTTGTAATTATAAATTATAATTATCTAATTTTTCTATTAAAAATTTAAAATAATAAGTAAATAAGTATTATATATTATGCTAACATGATAAAGAACAATAATAAGAACTAGTACTAGATCTGAAACAAGTCAAATTGGCTCAGCTCAATTTGAATTAAAATTTCATCTTGACAACATGGTTTAAATTATTCATTCGACAACATTAATTGTCTCATTGATGATACTATTTATCTTAATAATAATATTATTTATTTTACTAATAACTTTTTGAAGGCATTTTCAACTAATTTGATTGAGTTTAAGATCAATTTAATTATTCTGAATTTGAACTAAGTTTAGAAAAACTTATATTTAGATTCAATTTGAATTTAACTATAATAAAAACTATAATATAGGGTTTTATAATTAGTTTTGAAACTAATACAATGAAATGGAAATTGTCATGAACATAAAAATGGACTATCACATTTGTGATATTATTTATTGTATTAGTTGAAGATTCCTTTGACTAACTCAAACGAGTTTGAGATTAATTTAATCAATTATTGATTCAAACTAAGTTCATAATAGTCCAGAAAAAAACTAGGCTGCAATCTAACTCCCTAATATATGAAGTCTATTGGGGGTTTTGTGGTTAGTTTTGGAACTAGCAGGATACGACGGAGAACAGAATTTTCGCGCCACGTAGTCAGACGTTGACACATTAAAAAGGAAAGCAGCTAGTGGTCAATAACATGAAGCCGAACAAAACAACGAACCGACTGACTTTTCCAAGTCTTTCAGGCCCATTTAATTCTGGTCAGTCCTCTCTCTTGTTCACAGCTTGTCAAGCTTCCTTTTCACTTCACCATAGACCAGGTCAACGCTCTTTTCTTGCACCAATTGTTCAATTGCCTCGCTGGGAATTCAGCTTCAAGCAGGTCGATTTTATTTTCTGTGTCTTGTGGTTTTGTATCATAAAGGTAAAACTTTAACTGGGTTTATGAGAGTGTGATTGGTTTAATGAATCAGAGCTTTTAAAGAGCTCAAAACTGCCGTTTGGTGTGATAGTGCTTCTTTATTTTTCATTAAATAATCAGTTAAAGATCTTTACTTGCAGCCAATTTTAGGAATAAGAGGGTTCTTTTCACCGTTGCTACTTGCTGAGATTTCACCTTCTTGCTGGTTTGTTTTCCTGTCTGTCTTGGTCGTTGTGCGTTATAAAGGTAAAACTATAACTGGGTTCATGAGAATGTGATTGGTCTCATGAATTAGAACTTTTTAAGAGATCAAAACTGCTGAATGTTGTGGAAGTATTTAGCGTTCTTTATAAAGCTCTCAACTTGCAGCTAATTATTTGTATTATAAAGGTAAGACTGTAGTGGGATAGTGAGAATTTGGTTGGTGTCATGAATTAGAGCTTTTTAAGAGATCAAAACTGCTGAATGTTGTGGAAGTATTTAGCGTTCTTTATAAAGCTCTCAACTTGCAGCTAATTATTTGTATTATAAAGGTAAGACTGTATTGGGATAATGAGAATTTGGTTGGTGTCAAGAATCAGAGCATTTAAGGAGCTCAAAATTGCTGTTTGTTATGGAAGTACTTTGTGTTTTTCGTTAAATAATCAATTTAAATCTCTTCACTTGCTGCCAATTGTAGATAAAATAGGGTTCTTTTTTCCATTGCCACTTGCTGAGAACTCAGCTTCAACCTTTGTGTCTTCTAGTCGCATACATAAGCTAAACTTTAACTGAGTTTATAAAAATGTGGGAAAGAGCTCAAAGCTGCTGTTTGTAGTGGAAGTACTTCGTGTTTTTGGTTCAATGAGTTGGAAGCTCTATACTTGCAGACAATTATAGAGAAAAAGAGAGTCCTGTTTCCCCAAAATGACTTGCTGATAACTCAGCTTAAAGAATGTTAAATTTCTTCTCTGTGTCTTGTAGTTGCATATATGGGTAAACTTTTAACTGGGTATATGAGAATGTGGTTGGTGCCATGAATTAGAGCTATTAAAGAGCTCAAAACTTTTGTTTGTTTCAGAAGTACTTTTGGTTATTTGAATGCTCTTGTTAAAGTGCTCTTTAATGCTTAACAGAGCTCATATAGAGAGTAAATTTGCAAGACTGCAACTTGTCTTTTAGAAATGAATGATGGCGTTTGTTTAAACAGCTCTAGCACAGAGCTTTGGAACTTAATTGTTTTATTTATTGTTACTATTGAAAGAAAAGTACAAATTTAGGAGTGTGTAATGCAATTAGATGATGTAAGTTGAGGTGCCCTCGTAAAAAGAAAATAATTTAGTGAATGAAGAAGTGCTGAATTAAGTCCTGAAATTTTGAAAAATTGTGCTAACGCAAGATATATAATCCAAGTACTGCCATTCAGCTTCAGAATGGTGCATCTTCAACTTGTATTATAAAGTATGAAGTAAAATTCCCACTCAAATATTAAGCTTAATTAAACAGAATGCTTTACACTGTGAGAGTGCTTTTCTTGTCATTATAAGACGTAGAAGTTGAGGTTTTCTTTATTGGTTACTGGCACTAGAGCTCTTGGTTTTTATTTTTTTCCTTTTTCTTTTTGGTCGGTTGGATTTTATTCTATTTGATATTCTTTTGCAGGTCATTTTATGACAAATGGCTGGTTATGAGACAGATGATTTACCGATGTTGTCAGATTCCCATCAACAATTGTCAGATGAAAATGTGGGTTCTCGGCTTCATGATTTTGCTTCCAGGGCCAGAAGTGCGTCACTCGCTATTCCCACAAACTACTCTGAGTCCTATGAACCTCAACCATTTTTTGGGGGTCATACAGGTCCTCTACGGAATGAAAGGAGGACACCATTTATCCAAATGAGTGGCCCTTTATATATTAGCCATAATCGGGAAAACAATTTCCGTCAAAATCAAGGTGTTAATGTTGTTCAAATGCCAGAACATAGGATAGAAACGTTTCCTTCTTTTCGTATAACGGAACAGAACGATTGGTCTGAGGATAACTATGCTAGAAAAAATGAACATTTACTGAGGTCTGGGCAATTGGGAATGTGTAACGATCCTTACTGTACCACCTGTCCGACATTTTACAAGCACCAAGCTGCACAATCAAAACATCCAAAATCTTCTGGTATATTTGATCCACAGGTGTTTTTCTTACTCCAACCAGTGGATTTTCCTTTCTGATGACATTTTCATGTGCCTTCTACTATGTTCTTATTTTGCAACTCCTCAGAAGCTTCATGGAACAATAATACAACTCTAGCTAGCTACTTATTGCAGATCTTTCAAGTTTGAGGGGTTCCAGTAATGATTATGATGCTGCGTGTCATGCACTTGCTTTTTAATTCTGAGGATATTTGTTGGAACTAATGATATACACATTTTACTCATATAAAATGCAGATGCAACTCTAACAATTTATGCTCCCATAATTCCTGGAAACTTTATTATGTAGTATCAAATATCTATAGACACATTGCTCTAGTTATTTGATGACTATAATGTGTTTTTTGTGCCATGGATTCCACTTATTTATGCAATCATCTTACTTTTGTCTGTTTTCAGTTCCATAATGCCCTCTATGGGGATGCCAAAGGTTGGGCTAGAAGATTTTTCTCTTTCTTGAGAACAAATGTTCCTGGAATCATGAATCCTCACACTAAATTTGTTCAACAGTGGAACCAATTTCTTGTTATTTCTTGCCTGATGGCAATTTTTATAGACCCTTTGTTTTTCTTCTTGTTGTCCGTGGACAAGGTATATTTCTTTTGATTTTTCTTTGAGAGAATATCAAACTTAATTGGTCCTAAAGTAAATACATTTACTTGAATATGGTTCTTAGAAAAGTTAATATTATACCTGCTTTAACTTTTATCAACTTGATTTTTAATTTTGATTTAGCTTCTTCTTTGTCCAGCATCAAGAAGAACTAAGACACTTTTATGTGAAAGTTGTATTTCTCTAAGCATTGGTTCTCAGATATCTAGATCACTTTATTTTTCTTTGAAAACCTATTGGAATTAATGACACAAACAAAATTAAGTGTCTCTTTACGAGATCATATTTCATGAAATGTCTTTATTTGTTCTAGCTCCTGTTGTCAACATTACCTAATATACGTTTTTAAGATATTTTATTACTAGGTTGTGCTCTTGTATGATATACTAATTTAATTGCTTCCTTATCGTACCTTTTTACCCATATGTTTCTTCTTTTAAATGCAGAACTCTTTGTGCATATTTATCAACTGGCCCTGGACTACAGTTATTGTGGTTTTCAGATCTATAACTGATTTTATATTCTTATTGAACATGCTTCTTCAGGTATAGTGATCTATATCTCCCTCTAGGGAAGCTTTTTATTCTGTGTTCTCTTGTTATATACTGTTGTCAACTCTCTTTACTACTTGTTTCTTGTTACTGGAATTTAAGTGGAAACTCCTTCTTTACTAGAAATCTCATACGTTGGACTACTTGTGTGAAAATTATTGGGCTTAGATTGTTTTGTATTTTATGCCCAATAGCAGACTTCCACACAAGATATGGAATTGAAATATGTGAAACATAGTGACTTGAAATGCATAACTTTTTATTGTTAAACGCAGCTTCTGGTCTGCACTGTTCACTAACTAGATGACCAAAACTCTTTGACATGGATAGATTGGATTAAGCTAATTTTGCTTGGATTAGATCAAGAAATATTTAGGCTTCTCTGTCACTTGAATCTTCAGATCTGCCTTTTCTCTATTTTTCATAACTGGGCAGGGTTATTGATGTGATTGAGGATTATAGCCATATACAAAATTTGGAGTATAGTTCTGTTTCTTAATTTATTTTTTGTTTTTTGAGCTATCTTGACCAATGCATGTATAAATATACTGTGGACAGCTTGTCCACTGGTTTGTAAATTCAATCAAATATAAGTTTTTTTGAGTTTCTTATATGAAGAGAGAGAGAGGGGGATTAAGGAAGATTTAGAAAATGTTAATTTCCCACAAATCTTCTGGTCCAACTGATGTTATGGCTACAATTTAAATGCTTTATTTGCAAATGCTAGGACAAAGATCTTCTGTATTGAGACTAATTTACTGATCTCATTGGTTATAATTTAAGTGGAAAAATTTTGAATAGAAAGTAGATTGTTTATTTTTTTCCTATGTTTCCTTAGAAGTAAAGTTTGCTGAGTTTACTACTGTTTAAGATTCTAAGAAATAAATTTGAAAGATACCACATGAATTTTCATCATTTTTTTTGTTTTAGTTTTTCTATTATTATGTTCACGGTGAGCAATGAGAACTTCTTTCTTGTGATTTGGTAACTTAACAAGTTTTAGCATTTACTCAAAGTAAAATAATTCATATTTTCTTACGTGATGCATTAAATTTTATGTATTACTGAAGGGTTTGTGTGGTATGGTAGTCTGCTTTTAGATCTGTGAAGATCTTTCTACAGTCACTTTTTACCGTTGACCAGTATCTCACTTTTTTATCTTTCTGGTTATATTACTAATTTATTTGTTTTTATGCAGTTTAAACTAGCGTATGTAGCTCCTGACTCTAAGGTGGTTGGAGCTGGGGGGTTAGTTGATCATCCAAAGAAAATTGCTCTCAATTACCTTTCTGGATTCTTTTTTCTTGACTTATTCATAGTATTGCCCCTTCCTCAAGTGAGTTTTCCATCCTGCTTTGCTTGTCTTTGGTACCGTACTTATGTTTTTTTTTTTTTTTTTTAAATTTTCTGTTTACTTTTTTGCTTTCTTCTTATGATTTAAGATGTTATATCCATATACAAATTTGTATACAAGATCGAGGGATAATAATAAAACTTTGTATTGGTTGGATTGTGATGTTATGATTATTTTTGGGTTGATGGCTGGAAGGGAACAAAAGAACTTTTGAAGATATTTGTGGAGAAGTGAGTTCATCTTTGTGCTACAAATTAAAATTTTGGGCTTCTCTATGGATGTTTATACTTTTGGAATTTAAGAAAGTCTCATTCTTTTTTAACATGTAGTTGCTGTTGGAATTGTTACATAAACTTTTTATCCTGTCATATAGACATGTTTGTATACATGAATGTAAACATTATGAGATTTTGACTAGAAACTTTCACAAGTTTCTATGTGAAAATACAAATAAGATTAACTGAAGAATATCCTTAAATCTTTTTTTTTTTATTTTCACTTGGCAACCTTTTTCGTTTGACAAGCTTCCTCTTATTTTATTTTTGAACATTTATTGATGAAGTGAAGGGCAAAGGTACCGTATAAGATTTTCTAGTTCTTGTATGCATTTCAGCTTGTGGAGAGATTGGTACATGTGACTTCTTTTGAAACTGTCTATTGTGATACAGTTGTTGTACAAGCCTTTTGAGTTTGCTAAGGTGCCATGGGTGTTGCCAGCCTCTTGAATTTTGATTATTGAGCACTTGATTTATGAGATCTTTTTGGGCCACTTGTGAGAGCCAACCTTCATGACCATCTGAAGAAATTGCCCAACTTGTGTATGAAGGCCTAGTGTGACGAATCTTAACACGTTAATTAATTTGTATGTGTATGTGAGAGTTGGTGGGTTGGTAGTAAGTTACAGACACAACTCATTGTGAGACATATATGCTCACAAGTTTTCTTAATCTATTTTAAAATGGACATATTATCGTGTGTCTATATATCTATTTACACGAATGCTTACATGCTTAATTTTGATAACTATAAGGTCTTTGCTTGGCATAAATTTTTTCTTTGTTTGCAGATCATGATATTGATTGTCATACCCAGAAACTTGGGAATATCTGGAGCAAACTATGCTAAAAACCTTATACGGACATCAGTTCTTGTTCAGTACATTCCTAGACTATGTAGATTTCTGCCTTTGTTTGCTGGTCGGTCTCCAAGTGGCTTCATTTTTGAGTCAGCTTGGGTGAATTTTTTTATAAACATTTGCACATTTTTATTGGCTGCTCATGTTGTTGGATCATGCTGGTACCTTTTTGGATTACAGGTGAGCAAATCTCATGATAGCATATTTTGCTTATTTTTTCTTCTAAATATTTTCCTATGCTTGGCCTGTTTGGAAGTTATTAATATTATAATCTTTGCAATGCATTATATTAACATGTCTATCTTTTCTTATAGGTGAACCTAAATGGTTGGAAAAAAAATTTTTAAGTTAAAAAATGAGGCAAAAGAACTTTGATTATGGGAGACATAGAAAGCCCTACTTCTTGATACCAGTCTTATAGAATTAAGAGATGAGATCAAAAGAGAGATATATAACATGATTTAAAGCCATCCCTTTGTAAAATGGGTTCACATGCCCTTCAGTTGCTTAACTTTTTGGGGCCACATTTATAATTCATATTTAACCCTCTATAGCATGCGATATTAGGCATAATGCATTCCCTGCTCTCTAAGTTGTTTCAATGAGATTTCACATTCAAAATTTTGTATCATTCTTGCATTCCTTTGAACTTCACACTCCCTTAAATTCTAAGAAAATATTTACTTGTTATGGGGGAATAAATTTTGACCATGGAAATTTATAGCACTGGCAGTGTAGTATGTTGTTTTATTAATATTTTTATTCTTAGGATTAGGTTTCTGCTTGCTTATGGATTCTGGGTACTTTAACATGATGAGTGTATGTGGACATTTTCTGTAATTATCTATTGCTGTTTCTTACACTTGGTTTACTGGAAATCTTTACTTTCTCTTTCTTCCCTTATTATTTCTTGTACCAGAGGGTTAATCAATGTCTTCGTAATGCCTGCCATAATTCTACAATTTACCCCAACTGCATGGAATTCTTAGATTGTGGCCGTGGAGATGGGTATAGTAGATATAATTCTTTTCCAACATGGACCAATTGGACATCCAATGCAGATGCCGCTGCTTGTATTTCGGGTGGGAGCTTTGAATATGGACTGTACGCCAATGCTGTCCCCCTTACCACAGATCATAATATTGTTAACAAATACATATATGCATTGTTTTGGGGATTCCAGGTAATCTTTTCTGTCCTCTTCATTTTCACTGTTCTAATGTTAATTCAGTTGACCAGAATGAAGTCACTCGATATAGGCTATTTAGAAATAGAATTTTAGATGGTGTTTAAATTAACGGAAAAATTTCTCAGCTATAAGGGAACACACATCAGTTCTTTGGTGGTGTCGCCAAGCCTCAAACTAGGAATCAAGCCTGAGTAAACCTAACTAAGTTCCCCACATTTTGTAGTATGATAGCTGCGTTACTGATAATTCCTTATTCCTTTTCCTATTCTTCCATAAAGTTGAAATCCAGTGGGTTTTGCATATGCTTAATGCAGTAATAGAAGTTCAGCTTTGATTTCTGCATTGTTCTTTGATGGTAACAGTGTTTTAATATGATAAGGAGGCCCAATTTGGTTTGGCTTCAAGAACTTTGTTTTCCAATTAATATTGGTAGTGGATTTGAGTCAAATCGAGCTTGAGCTTGGGCTAGTTCGAGTTTGGCTCAACTTAAAAGATGAGCTCTCCTCAATCTAGCTTAAACTCAACTCAGCTTGAGGGAGCCAAACTTGAGTTTGGCTACAGTGCCAAGCCGAGTTCAAGTTAAGCTCAGTTTGGTACTTTAGCCAAACCAAAATCAGTCAGGACAACATTGTTTTTATTTGTATTAGCCAAAATAATGTTATTTTGACATTTTGAATTGAGTTCTTTCAGGCTCACAAGCCTGATCAGCTAAACACTTCCCCAAACTCGAGCTCGACATTATGTAATCTCATAGGCTTGAGCTCGAATTCAATCGAGCTAAGTTGACGTCGAACTTGGTCCATCTTGGCTCGAATCTACCCCTTGTTTATACTACTTATGTTCCTGGCCTGTACAACTTTATTGTCGTTTCATTAGCTATTAACAAAGCCATTTTCAGTTATGGCATAAATATGACAGCAAAAGCTGTAGGATACCTTGTTATCGATTTTGACATTATGTTTTTTGTTTTATTTTTTGAAGCAAATCAGTACTTTCTCGGGAAACCAGGTACCAAGCTATTTTATTTGGGAAGTCCTTTTTAATATAGGCATTATTGGACTGGGGCTCTTGCTCTTTGCTTTTCTCATTGGAAATATGCAGAACTTCCTCCAAGCTCTTGTGAAGAGGTACAACTTTTTTTTAATTCATTTACCTAAGAAATGTCAATCAAAAGCAACTTCAAAACATGGTGTATTAAATGGCTGTTGATTGATAATAAAGTAACATTTATCTTTTGTTGACTAGTTTAATTGTTGACTAGTTTAATTAGGAAAGATTTGATTATATGTTGACTAGCTTAATTAGGAAAGATTTGATTTAGTCTTAATTAGCTTGATTGTAGGAATTATTTGATTAGACTAATTATTTTATTTCCTATTATTGTATTTCCTAATTAGTTATAGAATTTGTGTATAAATATCTTGTTCAATAGGATGTAAAATCATTGAGAAATACAAGAATTTTTTACTCCAAAAATCTTCATGGTATCAGAGCTTTGCTGTCTTTTGAGGTGATTTTTTCCCTCAGCAGCACTAGGGTTCTTCTCAATAATATTTTCTTTTTCTACTGATCTGAAAGAGGTTGAGTTTCCTCCCTCTTCGACTGTCACCACCCATACAACAAGAAAGCACAGCCTCCAATCGACCATTACCCAAATTCCGACCGCCATCTGTTGTCGCGCTTGGACTCACGTGCCGATCAAAGATTCTGGATAGATTCCACTCGCAGACGTAGGGTGATTTTGTTGCTTGTTCAAATTATTTTTCTATGGGAGACACTAAGGCAATAGATAATATCTCTCTTTCACAAATCAGTGCTGTTAAGTTGGATGGGGCTGGTACGTATCTTGCTTGGTCACGGGCTTGTTTACTGTTTATTAAATCTAGAAAATTGCTAAGTTATATTACTGGAGACAAGAAACCTCCGAATGTGTCTGATGCTGCCTATGCTCAATGGGATTCTGAAAATTCACTTGTTATGACATGGCTTTTGAATACTATGCACCCCCGAATTTCCAAACAGTATTTATTACTTGACACTGCAGAAAAAATCTGGAATTCAACTAAACGCACTTATTCTCGAAAAGGGAATGATGCCCAGATCTTTGAAATTCGGAATAAAATCCATGGCACAAAACAAGGCGAGTTGACTATTACTGATTATTATTCTGAATTAAGTGGGTTATGGCAGGAGATAGATTATTATCAAGATCTCCAAGCACATTGTATTGAAGATGCAGTCTTATTTCAAAAACTAGTTGAGAAGGAACGAGTCTATGATTTTCTAGCTGGATTGAACCCAGATTATGATCAGATTAGGGTTCAAGTTCTCGGAAAAATTCTTTTCCCTTCTCTTGAGGATGCATACTCCCATGTCCAACAGGAAGAAAGCCGACGAGGTGTCATGCTTTACTCAACACCAACGGAGAAGTCTGGGTTAACTGTCTCTCAAGAGCAACCAAAGGCAACCACTTCTGATAAAGATCACTTGCAATGTGACTATTGTGGAAAGCCAAGGCATACAAAGGAGACTTGTTGGAAGTTACATGGTCGACCAACTAGAGGTCGAGAGGGAAAACGAGTCAGTTCATCTAGAGTTCAAGCAAATGTAGCCGAAACTGTGGAGACATCCAAGGAAACAGGCCCTGGAGAAACTTTGTCTTCAGATGAAATTCAGCATCTCCGCCGACTCTTGACTAAACTTGACTCTTCCACCATTGCCACATCTAATTATATGCAAGCAGGTACTGCTCTTACCGTTCACTTTAATCCTTGGATTATCGATTCTGGTGCGAATAGACACATGACAGGCTCTTATAAAGGCTTTCAAAACTATTCTCCATGTCTTAAAGGAGAGAATGTTAGAATAGCCGATGGCTCTTTAACCCCTGTCTCTGGAAAAGGTTCTATTGCTTGTACACCTAATATTAAACTTTCATCTGTTCTCCATGTACCTGAGCTTCCTGTTAATCTTTTATCTGTTAGTTCCATCACCAAAGCCCTAAACTGTAAAATCGAATTCTTTCCTGATCATTGTATTTTTCAGGATCTTCAAATAGGGAAGAGGATTGGCAGTGGTAGATTGCATGATGGCTTATACATGTTCGATGAAACTCGAAACTCTGGTCAAGCCTTTTTTGGAAATAATAAAGATGTTAACCAAGAAATAATACAGTGGCATAGGCGGTTAGGACATCCATCCTTTTTTGTTTTGAAGAAGTTATATCCCAGTTTATTTTCGAGAACTCAGTTTGAGTCATTATTTTGTGATGCTTGTGAGTATGCCAAACATACTAGAAACTCATATCCTTTGAGTAATAATAGAAGCACTATTCCATTTATGACTATTCATTCTGATGTGTGGGGTCCTACTCAAATAATTTCTTTGTCTGGTAGTCGATGGTTTGTTACTTTTATTGATTGTTGCACTCGAGTGACTTGGATATATTTATTAAAGGCCAAAAATGAAGTTTTCTCTTGCTTTCAGTCATTTCATAAGCTGATTTGTACTCAATTTGATGCTAAGATAAAAATCCTAAGAACTGACAATGACACAGAATACATGGATAAAAACTTTGGTGCTTATTTGGAGTCCAACGGGATAATCCATCAAACTAGTTGTCCTTATACTAGTTCTCAAAATGGAGTAGTTGAAAAAAAAAATAGGCATTTGTTAGAAGTGGCAAGATCTCTTATGTTCACCATGAATCTACCAAAACCTTACTGGGGGGATGCCATTCTAGTAGCTGCTTATCTTGTCAATAGAATGCCACTCAAAGCACTTGATTTTCAAAGTCCTCTAGAAGCTCTAAAAGGTCAGAATGAATATACTGTTCCTCCAAAGGTATTTGGGTGTGTTTGTTTTGTTCACACTAGAAATGTTGGGAAACTTGATCATAGAGCCCTTAAATGTGTTTTCATTGGGTATTCTTCTACACAAAAAGGTTACAAATGTTATCATCCTCCTTCTACGAAATTTTTTGTTAGTATGGATGTTACCTTTAGAGAATCTGAGTCTTATTTCAACATTTCCCCATCACCTCTTCAGGGGGAGAGAAATAAGGAGGAAGAGGTGATTTTTCCTAGTGTTGAACCTCTTGTTGATATAGTGGAGAGTGAAAGTGGAGAAAGAGTTCAGAGGGAGACTAGAGTTCAAGGGGAGATTACTGGACGTTTAGATAGACCTGATTTGTTAAGATATTCAAGGAGAAACAGGGCAGAAGAAGCCATCATGCAATCTGCAGAATCCTCCTCTACTGGTGAGTTATCTACTTTTCCTAATGAGTTAGATTTGCCTATTGCTCATAGAAAAAGAGTCAGGTCTTGTACTAAACATCCTTTATCTAACTTTGTCTCCTATGATTCCTTGTCTCCATCATATAGAGCCTTTGTCTTGTCTATTTCCTCTATGTCTATTCCACAGAATTGGAAGGAAGCTTTCACAGATCCTAAGTGGAAGCAAGCTATGATTGAAGAAATGAAGGCTCTGTCCAAGAATGAGACTTGGGAACTTGTCACTCCTCCACCAGATAAGAAATTGGTTGGTGCAAATGGGTCTTCACTGTGAAACATAAAGTTGATGGTTCAATTGAGAGATACAAAGCTAGATTGGTGGCTAAGGGATTCACTCAAACTTATGGAGTAGATTACCAAGAGACATTTGCACCTGTTGCTAAAATGAACTCTATCAGAATTTTGTTATCCTGTGCAGCTAACCTTGATTGGGACTTACAACAGTTTGATGTGAAAAATGCATTTCTCATGGGGACTTAGAAGAGGAAGTGTATATGGAGATCCCTCCTGGATTTGATAATGAACAAAGTCAAGGGAAAGTGTGCAAACTGAAGAAAACATTGTATGGATTAAAACAATCCCCTAGAGCTTGGTTTGACAGATTCAGCAAAGCCATGATCTCCTTCGGCTACCAACAAAGCAATGCTGATCATACCCTCTTTATAAAACATCAACAGGGCAAACTCACCCTTCTCATAGTTTATGTTGATGACATAGTAATGACAGGAGATGACAAAGAGGAGATGACCCGATTGAAGAAGTTGTTGGCACAAGAATTTGAGATCAAAGATCTAGGAAAATTGCAGTACTTATTGGGAATAGAGGTTGCCAGATCAAAAAGAGGAATCTTTATTTCTCAAAGGAAGTATATCTTGGATCTCTTAAAAGAGACTGGTATGACAGGTTGCAAACCAGCAGAATTGCCTATTGATAGTAATCATAAGTTACAAGCAGGGGTTGGAGAGTCAGTTGATAAGGAGAGATATCAGAGGTTGGTTGGAAGACTCATTTATCTATCTCACACTAGACCAGACATAGCCTATGCAGTCAGCTTGGTGAGTCAATTCATGCATGACCCCCGAAATTCTCATATGCAAGTTGTCTTCCACATTTTACGGTATCTGAAATCTACTCCAGGGAAAGGTCTACTTTTCTCCAAACATGGTCACCTCCAGATTGAAGCCTTTACAGATGCAGATTGGGCTGGATCTATAGATGACAGAAGATCTACATCCGGTTATTGTACACTGGTAGGAGGGAACTTAGTTACTTGGAGAAGTAAGAAGCAAAGTGTAGTTGCTAGATCAAGTGCAGAAGCTGAATACAGAGCTATGGCTCAGGGGGTTTGTGAACTTCTTTGGCTACAAAAGTTACTAGAGGAATTGAGACTATCGGAAAAAGGGAAACTTTCCTTGTACTGTGACAACAAAGCTGCCATCAGTATAGCTTATAATCCAGTTCAACATGACCGGACAAAACACATTGAAATTGATAGACACTTCATAAAAGAAAAGCTTACAAGTGGTATCTTGAGTTTGCTTCATGTATCATCAGAAAAGCAACTTGCTGACATGTTTACAAAAGGTCTCAGTAAACGAATTTTTCATACACTAGCTTGCAAGTTGGGCATGTGTGACATCTTTGCATCAACTTGAGGGGGAGTGTTGACTAGTTTAATTGTTGACTAGTTTAATTAGGAAAGATTTGATTATATGTTGACTAGCTTAATTAGGAAAGATTTGATTTAGTCTTAATTAGCTTGATTGTAGGAATTATTTGATTAGACTAATTATTTTATTTCCTATTATTGTATTTCCTAATTAGTTATAGAATCTGTGTATAAATATCTTGTTCAATAGGATGTAAATTCATTGAGAAATACAAGAATTTTTTTTACTCCAAAAATCTTCATCTTTATATATATATATATATAGAGAGAGAGAGAGAGAGAAATTAGAAATGCACAGATGGCTATAAAAGTATGTGAGGTGTCTGTAATTTCTTTTCATTTTGAAGAATCTGTAGCTTTTTCTCATCTGAGGAATAGCTCTTGTAGGTTGATCTCTGAAGTTAACTAATATTTTGCATCTTATTTTAGGTGCATGGAACCTGTTTTCATAGCTCTACACTATAACATTTAGGATAGACTGGCTAGTTAATTATAAATTTAACCCGTTTGGCTAATGGCTTAATACGGTGCTTAAGAAAAATAACATGATAATTGGGCGTTTCGCATAAGTGCATTGTTGTCTATCTTCTAGATTCTATAATTGCTATAATATTTGCAAATAATAAAATTATGTATACTAATAATGAGTATTAATTTGTGCATTAATGATGACATATCATTGTGTGATTGGTGATTTTGAATTAGAGATAAATTAACACTCAATTACATGTGACACGTTATCATTAATAAAAATTACATGAGTTGATTTTTCTAGGATGATATTAATTTACTGTCATCATGAAATGTTTTCAATGGATCTACTGGGGTATTCTATTCACAAATTTGATCAGGTCCATTAATTATCATTTGGTTATTTTGGCTCCTTGAAGAGTACGGATGTAGTGGGATTTTTGGCTAAATGATGTTTGTTTTGTTTTCAGGAGGCTAGAAATGTCACTAAGAAGACGTGATGTGGAGATATGGATGAGCCATCGGCGCTTGCCTGAAGAGCTAAGAAGGTACTACAGCTTAAGATTTCAACCTGTTTCATACTTGTGATCATGAGGAGTGGATGATCCTGCATTGTTTCTTAGCTTCCTCGCATATGAACAATGTATACTAATGATATGGCTTGTGAAATTGCATTTGAACTATAATCTTTATTGGCACTTCATTAAGGCTGTTTTCTTGTCTCTACTAGTACCCAATAGGGGTGGATTCGAGCTAAGCTCATGCTTGACTTAGGAGGCTTCGTTTTGAGCTCAAGCCAGCTTGATTTGTATTCAGCTCTAATGCCCATGATGCAAATTGTTGGAAACACTTGAATGAACGATCTAACATACACCTCTTTCTTCTTTTACTAATATTAATTATGTTCTTTTGTCTAGTTCTTTCTTTGAATGATTTGCAAATTCTATTTGCAAAATGACGAATGAAATTGCTTTAATGAATAGGCAAGTACGAGCAGCTGAACGATACAATTGGGCTGCCACTAGAGGAGTGAATGAAGAAACACTTTTCGAGAATTTGCCCGAAAACCTACAGAGAGATATAAGGCGACATCTCTTCAAATTTGTGAAGAATGTAAGTAACACTTATCTACACCATTTGATGTTTTTTTCTCTTTATCATCATCAATATTATTGTTATTACTAGTAGATAATATATTGTCAAATTATGCTGTATCGTAACAAACTTGGAAATGTGTCATTTTGCAGGTTCGAATATTTGCCTTGATGGATGAACCAATACTAGATGCGATTTGTGAGAGATTGAGGCAAAATACATATATTGAGAAAAGCAAACTTTTATATCGTGGTGGTATAATAGACAAGATGGTGTTTATTGTGCGCGGGAAAATGGAGAGCTGGGGAGAAGATGGGATAAGAGTTCCCTTATCCGAGGGGGATGTTTGTGGAGAGGAACTCCTTACATGGTGTCTTGAGAATTCATCTATAACTAGAGGTATTATTATGAGTTGTATTTGCATGAAAGCTGCAAATATTATTTCCTCAATATAATTTCTGTTGCAGACATAAAGAAAATAAGAAACACTGCACAGCGATTGGTAAGCAATAGGACAGTAGAATGTGTAACTAATGTAGAAGCATTTTCACTCCGAGCATCAGACATCGAAGAAGTTACCAGTCTTTTTGCAAGATACTTGCGGAATGCTCGAGTTCAAGGAGCCATAAGGTTATTTCTAAACCAATTCATATCTTAATGCATACAAAGGCAAGTATTCTTCCGTTCATACAAGATGTAACAGTATTGTTTTTTCTTCATGATGACAGGTATGAATCACCATATTGGCGAAGCCTTGCAGCTACACGTATTCAAGTAGCATGGCGATACAGGAAGAAACGCTTGAATAGGTCCGATAACTCAGTATCTCAGTCCGGTGACCAGTCATTTTACTAGATCATCGTCTCTCTACTCCTTGTAAGTTACAGTTATGATTGATTATGTTGTGCAGTATAACTCCACCAGTGTCTCACATTATGATTGATGATTATGGTCATCTACTGGTATTTTTGTACGTTTCTTGTCCTTATGCTTCTCTAATAGCATTTATCTGGTTGTGATCTACACATGCTTATCTATGAACGAACTAGAGGGTGTGTGAAGTCTATAAAGTAAATGACCACACTCAAAACAATGTAAACAGTAAAAAAAAAAAGAATGCTTGATTTATTTTGGTTCACCCAAAAGAGAGTTCTGTGTAGTAGAGACAATATTATTTCCATTTCCTTTCGTATCTTTTGTTGTAGTAAATATATTTATCAATGAATTGTTGTATTATTTATGCAAGGGAATAGCATGTTTATATATTAGAATTCTTATCATTGAGAAAAACCCTTCTTAGCTCTTATTCTAACTGAAATTTTACTAGGGCTATTATTCCCAAGTAAAGTTCTTATTCTAACTGAAATTTTACTAGGGCTATTATTCCCAAGTAAAATTCTAGAACCACTCTTCATGGATTGAGTAACTGCTTACAGATTCAGGCCACTGCCCCTTACCCCTTGCCCACTCACAGGGGAGCAAGGCCCTTGCTCGCTCACAGGGATCCAAGGCCCCCGCCCACTTAGAGGAACCCTTGCGTTCGCTGAGTCTCTCTTGTAACAGTAAATGTATTTGTTAGGCAATTTTCATATTGTTCATTCAATAGATTAATGTGCTTATATACTATGATTTTTGTTTCTAAGAAAAACTTCTCTGACTCTTTTTCTAAAACAAAACCAAACTAGGATTCTTTTTCTTTAGAGAAATTTTAAAACAGCTCTTCAAGTTTAAACCTATGCTGTTTACAAGTCCAAGTCCGAGGCCTCTGCCTCTTGTCCCTCGCCCGCAGCTTGCTCATTAGGGAGCGAGGCACTCGTCCACCAACGTTTGCTTGGGGTCTCATAGATGAATTAATCAATTCCAACAATCTAATGGAAGTCGAGAAAAAATAAATCTGAGTAGGCAGAGTACCTAATGAAAAAGCATGCGGTTGCAACTGTTCTCAATTCCAAATTGGACCTTGTTGAAGTTGTTTTTTGTCATATTAAAATGAATGCTTGGCTCCTGCACCTTAAAAGCCATTAACATTTCACCTTTTGTCACAACGACAGTCATTCTCTTTTAGTAAGATGCTGACTTCTTCAAAACCCAGATCGAGTTTCATAATTTTGGCGCAAAATATTTCCAACATATTTAACATGTTTATATATTACAATTTTTATTCCTAAGACAAAATCTGCTGCTATGGCTACACTGTTTAAGATCTAAGTATTGTTTGACTCAAGTGGAACTAAGGACTTGAGAAATTATGTTCAATCTTTATTACAAAGAGTTAGACAATTTCCTTTGTCCTTAAGACATTTTCCCACCTCATGATATAAGAGTGAGGACTCGAGAAATTATATTGAATCTAATAACTTATATATTTATCAATTATTTTTATATTATACTCGAATCATGTTGCTTAAGTTTGGCTTGATAATAATGAAATTGAAACACAAGTCGCTTGTGAGTGGTTCGACTCATCTATAGACTTAGATGGTAACCCTTGCTCTTAGCTCACCCATCGACCCATGAAAATAATGAATCATTGCTATCACTTAATGTCAACAACCAGGGGTTAAATGCACTCATGGTCACTGAATTATTCACTAAATGTATATGCTGTCACTTTTGTTTAAAACGTTGCATACAAATTACTGAACTTTGAATTTTGTTTCCTGTTAAGTCACTCAACTGTTCATCCATTTAAATATTTAACGGCTGCTGACCTAGACGCTGATGTAAGACCCGCCGCCCCGAGTACCCCTGCTGCTGAAGAAACTGATCTTTTTATTTAATAAACTGGAAATCGGGTACCCAAGACGGGAATCCTACGGAAAAGAAAATCCTACTGAACTAAATACATAAGCGGAAGCTGAAATTTAAACTAAACTGTACAATGAGCCCATCTGGCTTTTCTATATATATGTAACTGTTCTGTACATCATTCTTTATATCTGAGAATGTACAAAAATATACAAGACCTCACAGGTCCAAAACTGAAAGAAAATACATGTACATGCTGAAAATGGTGTGTGTGGGTCCTCTCTCGCGAACCCCAGTCCACCCGCTCCTCGCCAGCAGCAAACTGACCTGAAAAGGAAGGAAGGAGGAAAAGGATGAGTGATGAAAATCACCCAGTAAGCATTTCCTACTTCCCTCAACCCAAACAAGCACAAACAAGGGCACATATAACTAATCTCGGCCCTATCATACATCTACGCGCTTGCGGGTGCTGAATCTGCTTAACTGTTTATCTGTTACTCATTATTAATTCATTATTGAAATGAATGTCATGACATGATAGCTGAAATCTGAATATGCATGCATGCGAATCTCTATCTATACCCAAAGGTACCTGCTGTACTGATCAGACTGGGTGAAACACATGGATTCGGCATCCTGGCCAAGTGGGCTGAACATTCTAGCTACTGGCTAGAATCTGCTGAATACTGAAATACTACTACTGAGCTGACTGACTGGTGTCAGAAAGCTGGGTCCCACAGATGCCCCCTCGAGTTCACCCCAAAGCTGAAACCCATACATTGGGTTATGACTGCTGAAATCTACTGAATTCGGATCTCTGGATCCTCATTCAGGCTACATGCTATGCTATGAATGCATATGCTGCATTTATTCGCTGTTATCTGGACTATCTGATGATTAAAAGCCCTTGGATGGATTACCAAACCTTAATAAATCATTTCTGCCTCTTTCTGGAAAATAATGCTGGAGCACGGGCGTACAAAGCAAACGCACGGGCGTGCAAGAGACACACACGGCCGTGCTAGGCACGGGCACACGGGCGTGTGCCCAGACACACAGGACCGTGCGCCGGTCGTGTGCCTGGCCGTGCTGCTCTCGGGAATCTGATGGCCAAAACAAGCAAAAGAAGGACACACGACCGTGTCCCTCAGGACACACGGGCGTGTGCCTTGCACACACGGGCGTGTGCCTCAGCATGCACACGAGCGTGCACTCGTAAAACCAAAGGCACATGGGCGTGCGTCTGCGGACACACGGTCGTGCACCTGGGTTTGCAGCAGCAGCCTTCATCTGGAAATGCAGGAAACCAACCCCAAATCTCATCCAATCTGAAATTAAACACAAACACACATCCAAGGCACTTCAATAAACTCATACACATCACCAATTTCATCTTCCATCCAATTCTACTGAATTCACCATGGCCACTCAAGCTTTCTCTCACAACACACACACACAAACAAAGCATGCATGTATTTGGGTGGAAAGCAAGCATCTGAATCATCATCTCATCGCATATAAGCAACCAAACAAGCTGGAAATACAAACATACATTTCCAAGCATCATCAAGCATCACACAGCAAGCTGGGAAACTCTGGAAGAAGTAAGAAACACTTACCTCTTGACATAGCTGCTGGAATTCTAATCCAAACTAATCTCTCTGATCTCTTACTGGATTGGGAGCTGCTGGAAACTGGATTTCTCGCCTAGGGCTGAGAGTTGCTGAAACAAAGAAGAGAGAAGCTGAAACTGGATGAGAAATGAAATAACTCTCGTCTCTCACTCTTTTCTACCCACCTGCATGGGCGTGCAGGGAAAAGTGCACGGGAGTGCACCAAGGGAAAATGAAAGAAACTCATTTCCCGCGCTTCGCATGATTAAAACCTCCCTAAAGGCATCATACGAAGGTCACACAGCTCTGGAAAACTTCTATCTCACCCCTGAACTCTTCTAGACCCCCAATCTATCTCTGAATTCTATTTCTAACCCCAAAACTCTACCCCTAAGGGCTTTCTAAAATCTAGGATGCTACAGCTGATGTGGATGCTGACGTGAACAGTTTGCTAATGTGGCATCAAGTAATCGTTCACGTCAGTATTGAAATAGTAAAAGTTGACGTGGATGCTAACGTGGCATCTTGTCAGCGTCCACGTCAGCATCTATATCAGCTTCTATGTTAGTTTCTATTGCAGTGACCTAACAACAAATAAACTCAAAATTCAGTGACCCCGGTTGCAATTAGTGAAAACTTTAATAACCTTGAGTGCATTAACCTTTCTTATAACATTTTTTTCTCTTTCGGTTTGCTAAAGTGCTAGACTGTCAATTCTCTTACTCTACTTTCTTTCATTTTTCTTTTTTTTTTATCTAAACACATTTAGATTGATCAGTCTATGAATTGAGAAGCCAAATAATAACAACCATAAAAACATACAAATTTTTTAATCAAACAAACAATTAATATTTTTCACTTTCTCTCTATATTTTTTTCATGACTGATGAGTGATAATGATTATGAATTGATTGTGATTTACTTTTTTGTTAGACATTGAATCTTCACTTTTTTCAGATTTATATATGAGTTTGTATCTTCATTTGAAACTTTATTTTACAGTTTTGTCTTATAGCTGCTTTCAAAAGTTGTTAATTTATTTGTAGAAATACTTTTTTTTAGTGTTCTTATTTGTTTATTATTTTAAAAATTTTTAGTTTGCATTTAAAATATTATTTAATGACTAATAAAGTAGATGAGAGGAAAAATGAGGTATCTTCTATTGAGTGAAAGAATTGACAGTCTAACACTTTAGCAAATCGAAAGAGAAAAAAAAAATTATAAAAAAGGTTAATACACTAAAGATCATTAAAGTTTTCACTATTTCCAACCATGGTCACTGAATTTTGAGTTTATTTGCTATTAGGTCACTGTAACAGAAACTAACACAAAAGTTGATATGGACGCTGACATGATGTCACATCAGCATCCACATCAGTTTTTACTGTTTCAATGCTGACGTGGATGATGACTTGATGTCACATCAGTAAAATGTTCAAGTCAACAGCCGTTAAATATTTAAACTGATGAACATTAGAGTGACTTAACAGAAAACAAAATTTGAAGTTCAGTGACTTTCATGCAACGTTTTAAATAAAAGTGACAACATATGCAATTAGTGAATAGTTCAGTGATCATGAGTGTATTTAACCCCAACAACCAGCATCAATGTAAAACATTGCTTCCAATTGAGTTGATCATCTTCTTCACCTTCACATGCAATATTTGCTTTGAAGAGCTTAGCACAACAATTTTCCTTAATATGCCTAAGTTTAAGTTTTCCACATCTGTAAAACTAAAAAGATTTGTTATCTTGTGGTCAACTCCATTAGCCTTCCTCTTCCCATTTGTGTTTTCTTCTTTCTCTTGAAAAGAGAACATAATATTACATTTGAATTCATAACATAAAATCCTCAAATTTAAATTACTAATTTTAATGTCATGGATTTTAATATTCAACAAATAATTAATGTAGCTAAAAATTTAAAATTTTTTCATTGAATATATTTTTTTTCTTAATTTTTTTATGACTATGTTAGTATAAAATCAATTTGAAAATTTTATACAATAAAATATACATATCATATGATACGATATTTATTTATTTGTTAGTATCATATTATTTTTTTTCATAGTTATTTAAGTATAAAAGAATGAATTTGCCTCTTTATTACAACTTTACTGATTAGATAACACTGGACAATGTACAATTAAGGGGATAATTAGGGTTTATAATAAAATATATTCAATGTATTCAATATCTAAAAATAATTGTTAAAGACACAATGGACAGGATCAACACTTACTAGTTAAGTTAAGAATCTGCTTCATGAAATTGTGTGACAAGGTTAGTTTTGTCATTTTGTAGGATGATGGATGAAAATAGGTCATGTGAACTTTCACTAAGCAAGCATATCAAAATGGGACTATTTCTTTAATTTTCCCATCTTTATGATTTGAAGTGAACATTTTACATATAAGAGTACCTTATAACAGTTTATGCATACAAGAATATAAATATTGATGTGTCATTATTTGATTGGATATTATTTTATCTTTAATTTAAAATTATATAATACATCAATATTTGCTTTTGTATTTAATTATATTATTAATAATTATTTTTATTGTTTATAAATAAAAAAAAACTGGTTAAAAATGTGAAAACACAAGAGAATTTCCAATTATTGATTGCAAAGCACCATTTCCCATCATGTTGTTTCACTTATTTCCATAAGCACATGCTCAACTCATTTCCTCATAATTAGGGTTTATTCAATTCATATTCGATTTATATTCAAATTTATTTGATTCATATTTAAAATTCATATTTATCCATATTTTTATAGTAAAGTTTGGATTCGTATTCGATTAATATTTATGTTTGTATTTATATTCAGTTCATATAGTTTACATTTATATTTTTAAAAAAATTGTAATTAATAAAATATAATTAAAAATTTTTAATTTAAGTTTGGGTTCTTATTCTTGTTCAATTTGTACTGCTCGTATTTGGATTCGTATTTATTAATTTTCAAAACTAATGTTCGTATTTAGGTTCGAACAATTCGTTTCGAATTTATTTGAATTGAACTAAAAAACAAATATGTATATATTCAATTTGAATCTAACCATACTTATAACGTTCTTGCATTTTCTCACAATTTTCTCACCAAGCAAACAACATATGAATTACTTGAGGGTTAGGTCAAAGAACAAAGCTTCCCAAACCCTAGACTTAGGTTTAAATTAATCGATAAACAATATGAAGATTTTTGAATGTATGATAATCTTTTAGATACAAATTCGTGTCTGTTTCCTACATTATTCTAATTACCACACACCTAATTGTTATATTATATATGATAAATATATATTAAATAAACATAAAATTATTATATTTATTTTAATAGTAATATTATTTATCCTATTGATGATAATATTTATTTCGTTAATGATTTGTCGAAAACATCTTTGACCAATTTTGGACAAATTTAAAATCAATCTAACTATTATAGATTCAAACTTAGTTTGAACTAGCACATGTAACGACTAGATTTGAAAATAACCCAAAATTGAAATTTTATAGGGTTTTGTAATTAGTTTTAAAACTAATAGGATAGAAGTAATTTATCATTGATAGAGAAAATAATTTTCACGTCACAACGATATTGATCATTTCCATTTGTACATATTTATTTTATTAATAATAATATTTATTTAATAGATAATAGATTGAAAACACCTTCGATCAGTTCTAATAAATTTTAGTAAATTTAAAATCAATATAATTATTATAGAATAAAATTGAGCTCAACTCAACACATGCGGGGAGTAGCCTAGCATTCAGCCCTGAAATAGGAACTCTGAAGGGGTGTTATAGTTATGTTGGGTCTAACAGGATAGGACAAAACATATGCCCACCCAAGGTTCCTTCAATCACATACTCACTTGCTCATTAAAATTGTCCATTAAATTTAACTATTTAATTAAAAAAATATTTTTATTTTTTAAATAAGTTTTTTAAAAAATAATAAATAATAAAATTAATTTTATAATAAATAACTAAAATATAAAATAATATTAAAATTATAAAAATTATAAATTTAATAAAAATAAAAAAATAAAAAAAATCATCGTTACTGATAACATTATTAATGATAACGGCTATTGAAAACTTAATTAGGTGATTGAAAATGATTATTTAATTAGATTGACAGTCATATTTGGTCGTCTCCACTATCAGAGATAACAAAAAATAATAGATATATTTAAAATTGACTGTTTTTAACTATCCTTGATAGTAGAGGTAATTAGATCTAACTGTCTTTATCAAATTTTTAAAAATAAGATTCAATCGTCAATTCAATTAGGTAATTATTTTCGATTATTTAATTATACTTATGGTTGTTATTGATGGTTTTTTTTATATTTTTTATTAAAATTTATTTTAATATTTGTTAGTAAAGGGTATTTTAATTATGCTATTCAAAATATTATAAATTTAAAAAAATAATAATAAAGGGGTGAGTATTTCACTTTTTCGAACGTGTTTGAATGAGACCTGTCACTTAAGGATATCCGTGGCCAATAGGATACAAAGTAATTTAGCATAGACAGAAAAGAATTTTCACGCCACGTAGATAGACGGTAGACACATTAACAAGGAAACTAGCAAGTGGCCAATGACATGGCCAAAGACCATTTCTTACAACAACCGGACTTTTCAAAGTCTTTCAGGTCTATTTAAATCTGGTCACCCCCCTGTCTTGTTCACAGCTCGTCAAGTTTCCTGTTCACTTCACCACAACGAGGTCAAAGCTCTTTTCTTGCATCCAATTGTAGAGAAAGGAGGGTTCTTTTTTCCACTGCCACTCGCTGATAATTCAGCTTCAAGCAGGTTAATTTTATTTTCTGTGTCTCGTGGTTTTGTATTATAAGGTTAAACTTTAACTGGTTCATGAGAATGTGGTTGGTTTAATGAATTAGAGCTTTTAAAGAGCTAAAAACTGCAGTTTGATGTGGTAGTACTTTTTATTTTTCATTGAATAATCAGTTTAAAGATCTCTGCTTGCAGCCAATTTTAGGAAAAAAGGGGTTTTTTTCACCATTGCCGTTTGCTGAGATTTCACCTTCTTTCTGGTTTGTTTTCTTGTCTGTCTTGGTGGTTTTGCGTTATAGAGGTAAAACTATAACTGGGTTCATGAGAGTGTGATTGGTGTCATGAATTAGAGCTTTTTAAGAGCTCAAAACTGCTGAATGTTGTCGAAGTATTTTGTGTTCTTTATAAAACTCTTAACTTACGGCCAATTATTTGTATTATAAAGGTAAAACTGTATTGGGATCATGAGAATGTGGTTGGTGTCAAGAATCAGAGCTTTTAAAGAGGTCAAAATTGCTGTTTATTATGGAAGTAGTTTGTGTTTGTCTTTAAATAATCAATTTAAAGCTCTTCATTTGCTGCCAATTATAGATAAAATAGTTTTCTTTTTTCCATTGCCATTTGCTGAGAACTCAGCTTCAAGCTTTGTGTCTTCTAGTCACTAATATAGGTTAAACTTTAACTGAGTTCATGAGAATGTGGGTGTGTCATGACTCAGAGCTTTTATAGAGCTTAAAACTGCTGTTTGTTGTGAAAGTACTTCGGGTTTTTGGGTCAATGAGTTAAAAGCTCTATACTTGCAGAAAATTATAGAAAAAAGAGTGTTCTATTTCCTGAAATTGACTTGCTGATAACTCAGCTTCAAGAAGGTTAGCTTTCTTGTCTGTGTATTGTAGTTGCCTATCTGGGAGAACTTTTAAATGGGTATATGAGAATGTGGTTGGTGCCATGAATTACAGCTATTAAGGACCACGGCACTTGAGTTTGTTTCAGAAGTACTTTTGGTTACTTGAATGCTCTTGTTAAAAGTGCTATATCTTTTATGCTTAACAGAGTTCATATAGAGAGTACATTTGCAAGAACGCAACTTGTTTTTAGAAATGAATGACTGACTGATTTTAGCAGAAAGCTTTGGAACTTAATTGTATTATTTATTGGTACTATTTAAAGAAAAGTACAAATTTAGGAGTGTGTAATGCAGTTAGATGATGTGAGCTGAGGTGCCCTCATAAAAGAACATAATTTAGTGAATGAATAAGTGCTGAATTAAGTCCTACAATTCTGAAAAATTGTGCTAACTCAAAAAAAATATAATCTAAGTACTACCATTGAGCTTCAAAATGTTGCCTCTTCAACTTGTAGTATAAAGTATAAACTAAAATTCCCACTCAAATATTAAGCTAAATTAGATGGAATACTTTGCACTTTGAGAGTGCTCTTCTTGTTATTATAGTACATAGAGGTTGAGATTTTCTTTATTGGTTACTGGTACTAGAGTTCTGGTTTTTTGTTTTTTCTCTTTTTCTTTGTGGTGGCTTGGATTTTAGTCTATTTGATATTCTTTTGCAGGTCACGTATATGACAAATGGCTGGCTATGAGAGAGATGATTTGCCGATGTTATCAGATTCTCATAAACAATTATCAGATGAAAATGTGGATTCTCGGCTTCATGACTTTGCTTCCAGGACCAGGAGTTCATCATTTTCTATTCCCACAAACTACTCCGAGTCCTATGAACCTCAGCATTTTTTGGTCGGCCATACAGGTCCTCTACGGAATGAAAGGAGGACACCATTTGTCCAAATGAGTGGCCCTCTGTATATTAGCCGTAATC
>JAJEJH010001318.1:0-31103 GCA_026122585.1 Anacardium occidentale
AAATACATGACTGTGCTGTGAGGAGGGTCTGGACGATGGCTGCGAGGGAGAGAAAACGAACACCACACCCTTACAACTTAAATCTCTACTAAAATGGCATAGAGAAACGCTCTGATACCAACAATGTAGGACCCGCTGCCACGCGTACCCCTGCTGCTGAAAGATACTGATATTTTATTACCTAAACTGGAAACTGGGTACCTGCGATGGGAATCCTACGAAAAGAAATCTATTGCTGAACTAATTACATCACAAGCGGAAGCTGGACTGAAAATGAAATATGCAATGAGCCCAACAGGCTATACATATATATATATATTGTTCTGTACAATATTCTTTACACCTGGAAACATTTACAATGTATAAAAGACCACACGGGTCCAAAACTGAAAATACAACTGAAAACTGTGTGTGTGGGGTCCTCCTCGCCAGCCTCAGTCCACCCGCTCCTCGCCAGCAGCAAAACCTAAAAAGGAAGGAAGAATGAAAGGGATGAGTGATAAAGATCACCCAGTAAGCATTCCTTACTTCCCTCAACCCAAGCAAGCAACAAACAAGGGCACACATACCTGGTCGGCCCTATACATGCATCTAATCGCTTGCGAGCGCTGAAACTGATTATCTGATTGATTTCTGAGTACTGATATTCATTATTTGATGCCAATATGTATATATGTGATGACATGCTGAGCTGAAAACTGAAAATGACTGATGATGCATGCATCTGAATTATCTACATGTACCTGAAGGTACCTGCTGTGCTGATCAGGCTGATGAATACAAGGATTCGGCATCCTGGCCAAGTGGGCTGAACATTCTAGCTACTGGCTAGAAAGCTGAGTATTGTTCTGAGCAGACTGACTGGTGTCAGAAAGCTGCGTCCCACAGATGCCCCCTCGAGTTCACCCAAACTGTAACCCATACATTGGGTTCTGAATGCTAAAACTACTGAATTCAGATCCCTGGATCCTCTTTCTGACTACATGCTATGCTATGAATGCATATGCTGTATTTCTTATTTGAAATCTGGATTATCTGGTGATTATTTGGCCTTGGATGGATTACCAAACCTTTATAAATCAATTTCTGCATTTTCTGGAAAAAATAACTAAACGCACGGGCGTGCAGAGAAGACGCACGAGCGTGCTGCACAAACACACGACCGTGCTGCACAAAGGCATACGGGCGTGTGCCCGAACACACGGGACCGTGCCCCGGTCGTGTGCCTGGTCGTGCACGCTTCTGGAATTTCTGGCCTTTTCATGCAAATAAAGGACACACGACCGTACCCCTCAGGACACACGGTCATGTCCTCAGCTTTTCAGACCGTGTGCACTTCGTGCACACGGTCGTGCCTTCGCAGAGACAAGGGCACACGGGCGTGCTCTTGTGGGCACACGACCGTGCTCCTTGTCTTGCTCAGACATGGCTCGTCTGAAACTGCTGGAAACCAAACAATTTCTCATCCAAACTGAAATTAATCACAAACACACATCCAAGGCACTTCAAATAACACGTATACATCTTCAATTTCATCATCCATCCCGAACTACGGATTCCACCATGGCAATTCAAGCTTTCTCTCACAACACACACACACAAACAGGGCATGCATGTAACTGGGTGGAAAATAAGCATTTCAATCATCATTTCATCACATATAATCAACCAAACATGCTGAAAACGGAAACACACATTTCCAGGCATCATCAAGCATCACAAAGCAAGCTGGGAAACTCTAGAAGAAGTAAGAAACACTTACCCCTTGACATGGCTGCTGGAGACTTAGACTCAATCTAATCTCTCTGATCTCTAACTGGATTAGGAGCTGCTGGAAGCTGAACTTCTCACCTAGGGCTGGGAGCTGCTGAAAGAAGAAGAGAAATCTGGCTGAAAATGGGTGATAAATGAAATAACTCTCGTCTCTCTCCTTTTCTACCCACCTGCATGGGTGTGCAGGGATGATGCACGAGAGTGCACCAAGGGAAAATAAATGAAATTCATTTCCCGCGCTTCGCATGATTGAAACCTCCCTAAAGGTATCATACGAAGGCCACACAGCCCTAGAAAACTGCCATCTCACCCCTGAACTCTTCTAGACTCCCAAACTATTCCTGAATTCTATTTCTAACCCCAAAACTTTACCCCCAAGGGCTTTCTAAAACCTGGGATGCTACACACCTACACCTACACGTACATGTACACCTATACCTACACGTCTGCCTACACGTACACTTACACCTACACCTACACCTACACCTACACTTACACCTACACCTACTCCTACACATACACGTACACGTACACATACACATACACGTACACCTACACAGATATGTACACGTACACGTACATGCACACCTACACGTACACGTACACTTACACATATACATACACGTGCACCTACACGTACACCTACACGTACATGTACATATACACCTACACCTGTACCTACACCTACAGGTGTACGTACACCTACACGTGCACGAACACCTACACGTGCACATGTACCTACACTTACACCTATATGTAGACCTACACGTACACATACAGTACACGTACACCTGTACGTACACGTACATGTAGACCTACACCTACATGTACACGTACACCTGCACCTACACCTACACCTACACGTATACGTATATGTACACATACACCTACACCAACACCTTCACCTACACCTGTACCTACTCCTACACCTACACCTACACCAACACGTACACCTACATGTCCACCTACACGTACACTTACACTTACACCTACGCCTACACCTACACCTACACGTACACCTACACCTATACGTCTGCCTACACGTACACCTACACCTACACGTACATGTACACTTACACCTACACGTACACCTACACCTACTCTAAAAAATGCACATACACGTACACCTACACGTACACATACACGTACACGTACACGTACATCTATGTACACGTACACGTACACGTACACATACACCTACACCGACACCTACACCTACATCGATACCTACACGTACATGTTCATGTACACGTACATGTACACCTGCACGTACACGTACACCTACATCTATACCTACACCTACACATACACCTACACGTATATGCCTATATGATTATGCACATGTTTTTGTGTACGTGTATGCCTATATGTGTATGCATATGTATTTGTGTATGCATATGCCTATATCTGTATTTATATGTATGCACATGTTTTTATGTACGTATATGCCTATATGTGTATGCATATGTATTTGCGTTTGTATATGCCTATATGTGTATGCATATGTACATGCGTATCTATGCGCCTATATGTGTATGCATATGTATATGCGTATGTATATACCTACATGTGCATGCCTATGTATGCATATGTGTGTGAATTTATATGCGTATGCATATGTCTATAGGTGTATGCATATGTATATGCGGATGTATATGCCTATTTGTATATGCATATGTATGCGTATGTGTATGTGTATGTGTATGTGTATGTGTATGTGTATGCATATGCCTATCCGTGTTTGCATATGTATATGCATATGTATATGCCTGTATGTGTACGCTTATTTATGCAAATATATATGCCTATATGTGTATGCATATGTATATGCGTATGTTTATGCCTATATGTGTATGCATATATATGCATATGTATATGCGTATGAATATGAATATGCCTATATGCGTATGAATATGTATGCATAGGTACATACGTATGTTTGTGCCTATATGTGTATATATGTATGCATATGTAAGAGCATATGCATAGGTTTATATGCGTACGCATCGGTATGCATATGTATGCACATATGCACAAGTCTATATACGTACGAATCTGTATGCTTATGCATGCGTATGTATATGCCTATATGTGTATGCATGTGTATATCTGCATGTTTATGCGTATGTATATGCCTATATGATTATGCACATGTTTGTGTACGTATATGTCTATATGTGTAAGCATATGTTTTTGCGTATGTATATGCCTATATGTGTTTGCATATGTATATGTGTATCTGTATGCCTATATGTGTATGCATATATATATGCGTATGTATATGCCTATACGTGTATGTATATGTATATGCATATGTACATGTGTAGATATGTCTGCATATGTAGGAGCATATGCATAGGTTTCTATGCGTACGCATCGGTATGCATATGTATACACATATGCACAGGTCTACATGCGTACAAATCTGTATGCTTATGCATGTATATGTATATACGTATGTATATGCCTATATGTGTATGCATGTGTATATGCACACATATATGCGTACGTATATGCCTATTTGTGTATGCATATGTATTTACATATATATATGCCTATATGTGTATGCATATGTATATGCGTGTGTATATACCTACGTGTGTATGCCTATGTATGCATATCTATGTGAATGTATATACGTATGCATATGTCTATACGTGTATGCATATGTATATGCTCATGTATATGCCTATTTGTATATGCATATGCCTATATGTTTGCGCATATGTATATGCCTATATGTTTGCGCATATGTATATGCCTATATGTGTATGCATATGCATGCATATGTATGTACGTACATGTGTATGCCTACGTATGCATATGTGTGTCCATGTATATCTATATGTATATGCCTATATGTGAATGCATATGAATGCATATGGATATGCGTATGTATATGCCTATATGTGTATGCATATGAATGCATATGGATATGCGTATGTATATGCCTATATGTGTATGCATATGTATTTGCGTATGTATATGCCCATATGTGTATGCATATGTATATGTGTATCTGTATGCCTATATGTGTATGCATATGTATATGCGTGTGTATATACCTACATGTGTATTCTTACGTATGCATATGTGTATGTATGTATATGCGTATGCATATGTCTATATGTATATGCCTATTTGTATATGCATATGTATGTGTATGTATATGTCTATATGTTTATGCATTTGTATTTGCGTATGTATATGCCTATATGTGTATGCATATGCATGCGTATGTATATACCTACATGTGTATGCATATGTATGCTTATGTGTGTCTATGTATATGCGTATGTATATGCCTATATGTGTATGCATATGTATGCATGTGGATATGCGTATGTATATATCTATACGTGTATGCATAAGTATATGCGTATGAATATGCCTATATGCGTATGAATGTTCATGCGTATGTATGCATATTTATATGCGTATGTATATGTTTGTATGTGTATGCATATGTATACGCATATGTACATGCCTATATGTGTATGCATATATATGCATATGTCTATGTGTGTGTGTGTATACCTAGATGTGTATGCATATTTGTGCGTATCTCTATGCTTATGTATATGCTTATACATGCATGCATATGTATACATATGTGTATGCATATGTATATGCCTATGTATATTCCTATATATGTATAAATATGTGTGCATAGGTTTATAAGTATGTATATGCCTATATGTGTATATATGTATGCATATGTATACGCATATGCATCGGTCTATTTGCGTACACATTTGTATACATATGTATGCACATATGCATAGGCTTATATATACGAATCTGTATGCATATGTATGCGCATATGCATAAGTCCATACGCGAACGAATTTGTTTGCATCTGTATGCGCAGATGCAAAGGTCTATCCGTGTACGCGTTTGTATGCATAAGTATGCGCATATGCATAGGCTTTTACGCGTACCATCTGTGTGCATATGTATGCGTATTTGCATAGGTCTATAAGCGTACCCATCTGTGTGCATATGCATACATCTATATGCGTGCGCATTTGTATGCATATGTATGCACATATGCATAGGTCTATATGCGTACACATCTGTATGCATATATGCCTATATGTGTATGTTTGTGCATGCATATGTATGTGCGTATGTATATGCCTACATGTATATGCATACATATATGCGCATCTATATGCCTATATGTGTATGCATATATACGCATATTTATATACATATATATATATGCCTATATGGGTATGCATATGTATATGCGTATGTTTATGCCTACACGTGTATGCATATGTTTATAGAGATTGCATGGAAAATAAAGGGAGAATATTGATGCAACGGTATGAATTAGGAAAATTATTAGGCCAGGGAACCTTTGTCAAGGTTCACCATGAGAGAAATCTTAAAGCTGGCATGAGTGTGGCCATTAAGATAATAGACGAAGAGAAAGTCTTGAAGGTTGGGATGATTAATCAGATTAAGTGAGAAATATTTGTGATGAGACTGGTTAAACACCCTAATGTGGTGGAGCTTTATAAAGTCATGGCTAGCAAAACCAAGATTTACTTTGTAATGGAATATGTTAAAGGTGGTAAGCTTTTCAGCAAGGTAGCCAAAGGAAAACTTGAGGAGGATGTTGCAAGGAAATATTTTCAACAGCTGATTAGTGCTGTTGATTACTGTCACAGTAGAGGTGTCTATCATAGAGATCTAAAGCCTGAAAACTTTTTGGTGGATGAGCAGGGCAATCTTAAGGTCTCAGATTTTGATTGAGTGCACTTGTTGAATCTAAGCATCAAGATGGGCTCCTACACATAACCTACGGGACCCCTGCTTATGTTGCCCCAAAAGTGATTAATAGAAAGGGATATGATGGGTCGAAAACCGATATATGGTCATGTGTAGGGCTGGATACGAGACGAATATGTTTGGACTCATTTTCAAGTTCACTTTGTTCGCCCACAAAACGAGTTGAGAATACTACGAACCAAACACGAATACAAGCTTACGTGATGGTGTTCGGTTAAAACGAATACAAATCTGAATTTGGTGAGACAAACTATTCGTTCAGTTCTAGAAACCAGAATTTCTTCCATCCTCTCCCTCGAAAATCCAGTGTTGACGACGAGGCGCACCTGTTCAGCCGGTCCCGTCCGTTTCCCTCATCGTCTATGTTCCATCTTGGTCGTAATCCAGTTGCAGCCATCTACTCTGTTCATTTGTAGTAATGATACCGAGCTTCACGAATAATCCCGTTCATGCATGGCTCGTCCAAACACGAAGCTCGAACTCCTCAGCACAACTGTTCGTCGAACACGAGCTGAACACGGATATGCTAAGAGACCTAAACGAAGCAAACCCAAACAACCTCGTGTTCGCGTTTGGTTTGCTTCGATCCAGCCGTAGTCATATGGAGTTGTCTTGTATGTTCTACTAGTTGGCTCTTTCCCGTTTCATGATTCAAATCTAATGGAGTTCGGTTTGCTTCGATCCAGCCGTAGTCATATGGAGAAACCTATTGTTTATGAAACCGAAGGGAAAGAACTGACCCCTCTTGATGCCGATGCAGTTTTTTCTCTAGATGAAAACACTAGTATTACATCAGAGTCGAAGACTGAATTGGCAAAACCTTGCAACTTGAATGCTTTCGATATCATATCCCTTTCTGCAGGCTTTGACTTATCTGGTTTATTTGAGAGAGAGCAAAGAAATGAAATGAGATAGCCAGCCTCAACCATCATCTCTAATTTGGAAGACATTGCTAAACGACATTGCTAAACGTGTGTAGGCCGAAAGTGAAAAAGATAGATGGAGGTTTGCTGAAAATGGAAGGGTCAAAGGCAGGCAGGAAAGGAGTGTTGGGCATTGATGCAGAAATCTTTGAAATCAATCCCCATTTCCATTTGGTAGAGTTTAAAAAGAGCACTGGAGATACACTTGAGTATCAGAACATCATGCAACAAGACATAAGACCAGCTCTCAAGGACATTATTTGGACTTGGCACAGAGAGCAGCAACAGAAACAAGAATAAGAACAAGAAGCACAACTGCCAGAGCAGCAACACGTACAGCCTTCTCAAGCCCCCCCATTGCAACAGGTTATCCCAGCTCCAGATTCATGATAATTGTATTTAACTTCTATTGTCTTATATTGGCGCTTTCTAGAAATCCTATTAAAACTAATACAGAAGAGGCAGTGGCTTCTATTTACTTAAGAAAGATCAATTTCCTAGAGCAATTATAACATTGAGGTTTCTTTTCATACCAAATATGACAGAGACACAGTTATAACACTCAAAATTCACACTGTAAACAACGCAATCCATTATCCTATGATTTTAATGCACAGAAAAAACTAACAATATTTTTAAAAAATAAAAATAAAACCTTACATAAACTCTAATCCAAGAACACAATTACACAAACTAACCCGAATACCTTAAAATATAGATCTATAACAACAACTACTAATACTACTGCTACTTCTACTACTAGAAACAGAAAAAAAAGTAATGGTAATGGAAGAATATAAATAAATATTGACAAGAACCCAAATCTTGAAAGCAAAAAAAAAAAAAAAAAAGAAATTTACCTTTCCCGATTTAGACTTGGCTGATACGGGCTCGTTTGTAACGCTTTCTTTGTTTGTAGAATCAACAGCTGTGTCATTGCCTAACTTGTCTGAGACCGCGATGCAACCCAAGTCCAAGCACCCAAGATCCATTGTCACTGTAATTCTTTGAGTTATTTTTCTTGCTTGGTCGACTTCAAAGCCTGAATCACATTAAATCTTGATTTGTATTTCTTCGATTTAATGATCTGTGTATTTATAACATCCTGATCCAATAGTTTAATCCATTGAACGAACGATTAGCTTAACGGAGAACATTTTGGTAGTGGACTTGACTGTTAGACAGAAGAATCGATAAGAACCCAAATCTTGAAAGCAAAAAAAAAAAAAAAAAATTCCTTTCCCGATTTAGACTTGGCTGATACGGGCTCGTTTGTAACGCTTTCTTTGTTCGTAGAATCAACAGCTGTGTCATTGCCTAACTTGTCTGAGACTGCTATGCAACCCAAGTCCAAGCACCCAAGATCCATTGTCAGATTTACCAGATTTTGTAAAGAAAAATTGCTGTGAGAGAGAAGTTTTGACTGGAAAAAAAAAAAGGGATTTAGAAGAGAGAATGCAATTATGCCAAGGCTGTCGTTTTGAGTAATGTTAATCGATGATCTTGTGTTCTGGGTTGTTCTTTGTATATTTAAAATGTGAAATACCCGTTACATAAGAGGGTATGCATACCCAGCGTTTGAATGCTATAAAGTCGTTGAGAAGAATCGGGTGGAGATTGAAGAACTCAGATTCTGGTGCCAATATTGGATTCAGGGAGGAAGCTTTATTCAGAGAAGGAGACTGGGTGGTCTGAAATTATATGTGTTGGTGGAAGATTGAGGTCGTCCAAGAAGAAGAACCGCAAAAGAAAGAAAAGAGTTTTCGTTCCCTCAAAAATCGCTGTTTCTCTGGGTTTTACTCCCACAATCACTTAAACGACCTCGTTTCATTAGCATGTCTCTCATCCAAGATCAAACGAACGAACAGGCAAGTTTTCTTTCAGTTTCTTCCAATTCATTTCTCTAAAACCTCTGTTTCTAATAACACATCATCCTGAACACTCTGAAAATCTTCATCACAATCAGACTCAAATTTTGCAACTGTATTATCTGGTACAGTAGGGTGTGTCAGTCCTTGTTGCCTATCAATAAAATCTTTAGTAGCAGAGAGAAAAATTTTATGACACCCTTTGAATGCAAATGTACCAGTGTACAGAGAGAACCCAGTTTGCAACAACCAAGTTCCTTTAAAAATCAACCCACAAGACAAGAAAAACTCGGCGAAAAAAGATGTTGGCCTAATGGACAAAACCAAACAAGCACCAGCACAAATAAGAGTCAATTCACCCAACAAACTATAAGCCTCCCCACCAAGGGGACCTTCAATTCCTTTCCCAACCACAAAATATTCTACAAGAAACGAAATTCCCAGAAAAAGAAAAGAAAAACTCTCGCTAACGATGAAAGCGTCATAAGTTTTACGAAAAACAATGATAATAATGAGTACCCAAAAGAGAAAAAGTGAAGCCGATTGCATAAAGAAGGAGAATCTGAAAGTAGGGTGGCCCGAAAACGTCAAGAAAAAGAATAACTCACTAAAAGAGGCAATGGGGAGGGAGATAATCAAGAAATAAAGATCAAGATTTTTGTGTCTTTGGTCAGAGAAATACCACGGTTTTGATCTGAAAACAGAAGGATTCTTAAGATAAAGAGACGAAGATAAAAGGAGGCGGCAAAGGCCAGCTGGGAAAACGAAGAGAAAGGCCGTGAAATTGGCTGCCAATGAAGCCATTTGATTTAGCGATGGATGATGTTGATGATGGTGTGCAATGAGAAAATAAATGAAAAGAGATAGGAAATCTAGACTGTCAGACTATAAGAAAGATTGAAAGCTTGTTGACGAAAGTCGTTAGACATGTTTGACACTTTCAATTGCAGACGCGCTCCACCATGTTTATTTATTTAACTGGCCAAAGAACATATTCCCACCCAAGGTTTCACTTAATCACCTTTAACTTTTCAAATTCAAACACCTATCTTTAAGGTGATTAAATATGATTATCTCTAAAACTAAGTAACCATTTCTAATTACCTAGTTTTATCATTAATGGCCACTGTCTCTGGCTGCTTTTAATTTTTTTAATTTTCAAAATTTTTTATTTTTTAATATATTTTTAAAATTTTTATATTTTTTTAATATTTAAATAATAGTTTATATGTTTAAAATATTTATTTTATTAATAAATTGACTAGATTGGTGTTTGACTATGAAGATATAACTATTAATAGTTAAATTTAATTGTTGGCCACGGTTAAGGGGGGGTTTAGTGTCAAAACTTAAGAGGTGCATGTTGTTGAGTGAAATTTTGGGTGGGAATTGGTGTTTGGCCCTTATTTAACTTGGGAAAATACTATATCGTCAAGTCTCTGTTTTTGTCTTACGCGGTGTCCTTTATTGTTTGCTTTTGAGTGTACTTTTTTGAATGCATAGATTGTCGGGTCATTTTGGTCAGGTAATTAATCTCAGCTAAGGTTTTTTCAAATGATAAATTTTGATTTATTAATTTTTTATAATATGTTAATTTTTTATAAAATAACTAAAATACTTTAAATAAAAAATATTATAATAAAATATAAAATAATATTAAAACAAATTTTCAAATTTTTACAAAAATGATCACCGTCATAGAAAAATCACCTAATTCGCATTTTACTTTTAACAGATATGATTAAATATGATAGTATTAATAATAATAATAATAATAAAAATATAGATATTTTTTTATTGTTTTTAATCATTATTGATAACAAAAACAATCAAAACACAAATGACCGATCATTTGATTTGATTTTTGATAATATTTGTTGACGGTGGTGATCACTTTTTTAATTTTAATTTTTATATTTTTTTAATTATTTTTTTAATATTAATTTTTTATAAAATTTATTTTATTATTTTTATTTTAAATAATAAAATTATTTTTTTAATCATTAATATTTAATAATTTAATCATATTTTACCGATATGTGGGTGAGACTCAACCATTTAAAAACACCTTAGGTAAGATTAAGGCATATTTAGCCAATGACATTCAGTATAGTCTGCCCCACCGTGCATTGATCTGCCTATAGGTGGATTTTGAGCCCGTGCCTCCGTGACCTTCAACGGGATTGACTTGCAATATTTTATTTCTTTTTAATTATAATTTTTTTATTTTTTATTTTTTATTTTACATAATGTTGCAGGAATGCAATCTATAGGAGATCCTGTAAGCAATGACAGCTGTCAAGTATGTTTTTAAAACCCCGAATAAAAAAAAAAACCTTTTCAGAGCAAAACGACCAATAAGAAATTTTAAAATGCCATAAATTCATAATTAATTACCATGAATAGAGAAACATGTGAAACCTAATTTATTAATTTAAAAACAATACCTGCCCGATATGATGGATTCCAAATCAAATTAAACTTGCCATCAAACGGCAAAAAGGATATAAATTCAAATTAAATTAAAATTTCAATTCGAATTTAACTCATTCACATCAAATATTAATTCAAATCTAAAGCTCAAATTCACCCTTAGATAAAAGGCCAATTTTAATTTACCAAAAGTTTTTTTTAATTATGAAATACTAACAAAATTCATATTTTTTAAATTAAACTCAACTCAAATTTATAATATCTATTTTAAACTTAATAAAAAAAATAAACAATATCATTAATAAGATAAATAGTATCACAAAAAAATAAAAAATTAAATACAAATCGAATTAGACTTTCAATTCAAATTGAACTCGATTGAGTTGAATGTGATTCTGGCTAAGTTAGGCATAAATCCACCCCAAGATAAATTTTTGGCATTTTCCGCATAGAAATCTCTGCATCAAGGAGTATTAGAGCTGCCTACATGAAACATTCTATAGGAATTATTAATTTGAGAGGAACTGACAGTTTATTAGTAAATAATTAGTTTGAACCTTTCCTAGATCTCAATGTAAAAGACACTAATAACAAAGATATCGAATTTCGGCCGGTATAGTATTTGAGGATTAGTCCTCTTGCTCTTGATCTCTAATCCACTTTGTTGCCACCCATTTCTGCCCTCTGATTACTGGACAGCTTCCATGAAGAGATGTCTGCAAAAACACTCAACAGATGTTGTAATGTGAGTAGACAGAAAACAAAATATATCACAGCTATTCCACCACCCCAATAAAATTTTGGTGCTCTATTGCTTCCCTGAATTTTCTTTTATATTGAATGATGTGAGATAACAAATATCATTTACAGAATGCAATCAAGGTTACACACATTAGTTTTTCAATCTGTAGACACCCCATTTTAGACCCAACAGGGTCACCCCGATGATGAAAAACCTGAATATTGATTTAGAATTTTTCAGATGTTGAGCCAAGGATGGATGAGTTAAAAAGAAAAAAAAAAGTATTTATTTTATTTTATTAAAAAAAATCGTAAAATCATGAAAACCCAAAAAAATGACCTAAGTAGCTAACCCAAAAGAGGAGAGAATGAGGAGGCCTAGTGCGCAGCCCAGACTTCAGCAGCAGGTATGCCGGCCCGGTTGGAGGGGACGGCCCAAGGATGGGCCTGCAGCGAGCACGTGCGGGAAATGGACTATGAGAATTGATTCCTCAAGTAATCAGAATATTCAGAACATTTATGTTTCTTTTCCTAATTTTGATGGATAGTGAAACTTCTGTAAGGCTGGTTTTGAAGCCAAGTCATGGTGTCAAAATCTCATCTGTTTTTTTCATGATTATTATTTTTTTAATTCAATTTTTTCTGTGCTAGAAATGGATTATAAAAATGGGTTCCTCAAGTATCAAGATATTCAAAACTATTTTTGCAAACTTTCAGGTTTATGTTTATGCCCGTAGATTTGCAAAGATTGGAATTGCAAAAGCTCTTACGGTATCACTAGCTGAAGGACTTGCCTCACCTAATGTTGTTGCTACTAGCTCTGTGATGAAAGCCATTGCTGTCAATGTAAGTTTTCCAAACTGATAAGATATCAATAATTGTTGAGTGTTTCGTTAATGTGAACTATTATGATTTGTGATATTTTGAATAGTGTAAGCATTTTATGCTAGCAAATTAGGGAAAAGTTGTAAGTTCATTTTATGAAGTATTTTGCCAGTTCTTGCTGTTGCATACACAATTTAGTGAATAGTAATGCATGACTTGCTAATGATTAAGTAATCAATCTAACAAACTGCATGTGTTTAAACAATGTTTTTTTGAAATTGTTGATTCTTACAAAGATATCGTCTCTGATATCTTTCCAGCACAAAAATTCAGAATCTTCTATCAGTGTTTACCTTAGTGATTATGAAAGCCAATCTTACACAGAATGTAGAAAACATATATTAACACTTGCTCAATTTGTTGAAAGTATTAGCATGGATGCTCCTTTTTCTTTTTGATTAATTTAACTGTTTGTGCACAATTTTTCTTTTATATTTTTTGTTGAATTTATGTAAATTTGCGTACACAAAAACGCACCACTATTATATTCTTAACATAAGCACTTTCTCATTATCAATTTGTTGATATTTTTGGTAGTATTGCAAATGTTTTAGTTTTATAGAACTAACTAATTATAATCACATGAACTAATTTCATAAAGTTTAAAAGAATGTTCAGTGATATTCTTGCCCCCTTCAAATGCTTAAAGCATGGTAAGTATCTCAAATTTCATCAATAGATTGTTTCATAATCTTGCCCATAGCATTCAGAAGATTAGAGTTGCTAATGTCAAATATGATTGCGCATTTAGTTATGTGCAGGGATTTATTATTTATATTGATCTTTAATTTTTCATTTTATTCTTGCTGCAGGATGAAATATGCACATCAATTGCAGAATGTGGTGGTATTGATGCACTTCTCCGATGTATTGATGAGAGTGGCGATCAAGGTAACAAAGCTGTAGCTAGAACTTGCTGTTCTTTGTTATCCAAGGTAGAATTGGAAATCACTCTCTTTCACCCCTTTTTGTTAACTGAATTTCAATCTCCTGGCCTCTTCAAATCACTGTTGCTTCTTCTTGAAGCATTCAAGCTCTTTTTTCATGTTCTTTTGACTAGTTGGCAGGAAGTGACTCGAATAAGAGTTCTATTATTGAGAAGGGCGGAATGGATAGGCTAATTAAACTCTCAGCAAGATTTTTTGATGATCCTTCTGTTCTGCAAGAGGTAAACCTCCAACAAGTGTCTTACATATAGAAATACCCGACTGCCGTCAATTTTAAACACACATTTCATTCAATTTTATAGTTTCTGTCACATCATTTTTGTTCTATTTTCAGGTTGTCTATTATTACTGTACTATCCTTAAGATCTCCAGACAATGCAGCCCGAGCCATGGAGGCTGGAGCTGGTGATCTTGCTATTCAAGTCATGCAACAGTTTCCCAAGGCACAGCAACTGCAAAGAAATTCCTGTTTCATGATCCGCAATCTTGTAGTAAGAAACCCAGAAAACAGGCAAGTACACTCACAAGGCACCACCTCTATTTAACCCCCTAATTTGAAACCCTTTATTTGTGTCAAATAACGCAGAGCTGTAGCTAATTTTGGGATAAATTACCATATCATATTATCCATCAAGTCACAGTTTGTCTCAGACACTCTTTTTGGTTTTTCTGGGCAGAACATTTTTGCTCAATAATGGCATTGAAAAACTTATCAGGCAGGCAAAGGAGAACCATGTAAGCTGTAAGGATGCCGCTACTGATGCATTAAGAGATTTGGGCCTTGACGACTATAACAAATAGCTCATTCCACAATTTCTTGTTTTGTGTGTTCTTTTACTGTGATCAATGTTACATTGTTATGATTGTGTTCCAGCATTCTGAATTGTACCATGGTGGAATTTTTGAAGCAAACAATCAAAGGAAGTTATGCAGAACATAAATACAACATAACAACCAAGTCCAAATGAAAATTATCTGTTTTATAGCCAACTTCAAATGGAAAAAAAATTGAAGTTTTAAAACAAGTTCAACAGCTTCTTAATTATCTATGATACTAAACTAAAAGCTATACTCCAAATTTTGGATTATAACTCTGTTAAGAATTGGTTCAGGCCTCTAATTTGTACAGTTGAATTTGCAATAAAACAAAACCTGACAAAGAAAGAATAAAGATATCAAAATTGGCTATCAACTATGTAAACAAGTAAGAATCAGAGTCAAGTCGGAAATTACTTTACCTAAAATACTCCCACCAAATTAACTGGAGCTTGCAATAGGCAAAAGAAACAAGCTTGAACCAGATGACTTGATCTAAACTATGAAATTTTTTTTGAAGCAGCCTGTATTAGAAAACCCCATAAGGCTGACAGCAAGGAAGGGCAGACAACCTTTAGCAGAAAATTGGCATACCAGTTAATTGTTGATTTGCTATTGAAACATCTTGCGATATTGTTTTTTCTCCAGCTCACGTCGATCATGAATCTGTAAGAAGTTTCATTATTTAACAAGTTTGGCAGTAGCTTTGTATCATCGAAACATGAATTAAGAGATAAAGTTTAATATACCAACCTTCTTCTTAGCAGCAGCAAGTTCCTTTTTTATCCCACCTGAATGGCACAAGATAACAAGTTATGAACAACTGTTAATGGAATCCATATAAAAGGTTCAACATAAGAGCAAGGTTGAATTGATTCCTAATGCATCTGTGTAGGTGAACAATCATGCTAAAAGATGATTAATTCAATTGACTCTATATGTCTACAACTGTAAATTGACGGTTAATTTCACCATTAATTCTAAGCAAGAGGCAAAATGAAAATCTAGCACATCACCATCGTTTGGCTCCAATTTTAGTGCCTTCTCAAAGCTTTCAACAACCACATCAACATCATTAAGGGCCATATACGCCTAATGGATAAGGAACACATTAAAATTTGAAACTTATCACAAAACTCAAAATGCAACAGAATAAATTTGCAAATAAATGTAGACAATCCAGAAAAAAAGCCATATTTAATGGCAGAAAACATAAACAAATGATAACTACAAAGAAGCATGTTAATGCACTTCAAACAGTTAACTGCTCCACAGTTAAAAGTTGAAATGTTTATAAGGGTATCATCATCATAAAAAGAATTGTAAGCATAACTTAGATAGAATTCGACAATATCCAACAAGCAAAGAGCCAAACCAGCTGAAAGCTATAGAATACACAACAATTACAGCTTCTATTACACATCTAAGAAAATTTTTTTCTTTTCTTAAGAACAATTTCTATGTGGCACCCAGGAAATCATATAACATGAGCATTATGTTATGTGCACACAATATTTGTACACATTTTGTATATCTATATAATGTATTATTATGTGATTGAGTATTAAATTATTCTTAACTTATCCTTAATTCAAAATTACTCAATCACATTTTGTGGGAAAAAAGTTGTGTGCACATATTTATATTGATATAAATACCAATGATTGAAATTCTTACTGATGGATGATATTAACTTGACCTTGATGAAACAATGCTTTGACATTGTTATCTCCATCACGCATTGCAAACTCTGTATCCAATAATGCCCCTTTAAGATCTCCCATTTTCAGTTTACAAGCCTACAACAAGATATACAACATCAAGTATTGGATGAAGTTAGGAATAGGAAAAAAAAAATGCACAAAAGCGACTTCAATACACATTGAGCTAATAAAAGGTTTGCTTTGTATCATAATTTTAATATAATCCCACCATAGAGTCCAAGAACTCAAAATTTGAGTGAAAAGGAAATGACACAAAGAAATATCAACTAAAAGCACTACAAAAAAAGGGTCAAACAAATACAGAAGAGGCAATCGCTTCTATTTACTTAAGAAAAATCATTTCCACAACTTGCTGCAACTTCTAGAAATCCAATTAAAACTCTCAACATCTATAAGATAGTGTATGGAGATATGTTGATCTGCATGACTTAATATATAAAATGCTCCATGCTCAAACAGTCCATTAAATTTCGAACGAAAAAAAATAAAAGAATCTTAATAAGCTGTTTGTAAAGATCTATGACTTTGTCTTTCATAGAGATGAACTCTTTTCTGCAGATTCACAAGCATCAAACATACATACAGTCAGTGCAACATAGGCTAAGTGAAACTTGCAATAAACTACAGAATTCCCTAGAGTTCATTAACCTTCATCAATTCCTTCTTTCTCCCAACAGATATCCAAATAACGTAAAGCCTTTCGATACTTTCTGAGAGCCATCTTATAGTCTTGTTTCTGTGTAAAATGATAATCAGCATTATTATTAATGATGCATTAGAAAGAGGGGAAAAAAAAGAGTTACCAGATAAATGTGAAGGTAGTAGAAAAATATTATTTTAAGAGATTCAAATACCCCCAAAATTTCCCTACATTCACTTCCATATACTATAACATATTTCACAAAGTACAATTAGACTCACCAAATAAATCGATGCGAGATAGATCCATAATGGCACTCATTACCTTGAAATATTCATTTCCAAAAGCCTTGATAGAATCAACAGCATCTATCCTCTAAGCAAGCTCATTGGGACTCTTATGAAGGTCAGCAACCAAATCAGGATAAATGTCACCATCTTTGAAAAAATTAGATATCCCGTCATCAGCCCCTTTAGGGATCTCTCCACAATCAGTTATTATAGCATCAACAGTGGGGCAATCATTTTCACCAGTTACGATGTGCTCAATTGATCGAACAACTCCCATTCCTTTAACTACCTTTCCAAACACGACATGTTTCCCATCTAGGTGAGAAGTTCAAGTTGTTGTGATGAAGAACTGAGATCCATTTGTGTTCGGGCCAGCATTAGCCTAGATAGCATTCCTTTTCGTTCATGTTTCAATTCAAAATTTTCATCTTCAAACTTATATCCGTAGATTGATTCTCTACCAGTGCCATCTCCAACAGAAATATCTCCTCCTTGTATCATCAAACCTTTAATGACACGATGAAAACGTACTCCCTAAAACCAAGATATATTTATCATAGAGAAAAGAAACGAACAAAAGATTAGTTTTAGTCTGTGAATGGCATTGAAGAACTAATATTACTGTATACCTAAAATAAATAATAAATCTTCAAAATAAATATCAGTATGTAACAAATTTAGGAAAAACAAGATGAATCCTATAAATGATAATACAAAAAACACACAAATGATCACAACTTACACAAAACCATCAATGAGGCAAAGCTATGCCTTATAAATACCATATGATCAAATGTAGAAAATCAAATTTCTGTTCTGATTAGTTAAACCAATATGCATAAGTTTTTCCCGTATTCGCACAATCCTAATTGGAATTCCTTATAAATGAATAAACTATTAGAAAATCAGCCAAAATACACTATCTTGGACTAAATTGAAATGGGTCCTTCTCAACATTACAAAATCAGCCACTAGAAGTCACCAATTGGCCTGCCTTCACTTGTTTGTGTTTGTCTAGTTGTTATGTGGGAGGGGCCAATGGAAATGGAACCCATTTGAGAGAACAGAAAAATGCCCACCTAAAATATTGAGTCCCATTCAAAGCTGACTCAAACATGGTGTTATTTGGAGCAAAGTGAGGGGCACTTGTGGGGCTTAAATGACCTAACCTTTCTTGTTGATGTCTAGTATTTTTTATATTTAATTGGGAAATGTGGGGTATTTTGATGAGGCAATTGTGGCTAAAACTGAGCTCGTTGCATTGAATTTTCATGAATAAATTAGTTAGGATGTACATGACTGAGGCAATCAGGTCACTTAAACTTTAGAAGCTATAAATGGGGAAATGATGAAACATAACCAAGCTAAGCAAATCTTTTTTGTTTTTGACAAGAAAATCAGTCTAAGCCAATGCCTATATGCTCAACCACCCTGTCACTTTCTTCAGGCTAAGCAAAATCTGATCTTGCCATACTTAAATTTAAGAGGTTGGGATATATATTTAGACTAGCCAATTCTAGCCCAGGCCACATTTTGAGCTAGACTGGTCTGTCGATGGCAAAATAAAATGAATTAGTATCTTAAATAAGGTCCAAAGAATTTTAAAAAGAGATAACAATGAAACAACTAGAGCCGAACTAGAATCTGTAACTCATTAGCATAGTGAATTTATGACACCTGAGTCGAAGTTGGTATGGAATGATCAAAGTGATGGAAGAGACATTAACAAGGTCATTAATGAAGTGTTGGATCTATCAATTTACCACTATAAATTTAAATACCAAAATTGTTTTGGCAAGATTGATGTATCAGTAAAAAATAATATTAGGGTGAAGTGAACATATCCCAAACTTTAAGGACAAAAAAGAAAATATCCAAAGAGTGACTGACAGAAGAATCAAACGTAAAAGGAGAAGGAAGAGAAACAACCCAAAAAGAAGAGTACGTAATTTGTACACAGAACTAGAGCCCTAGGGACACTCACCTTGTAACTTTGAGTTAACAGAAGCTGCCCACTTCACATGGCTTTTCAAGAATTAAATTAATTAATTAAACTCTGATTTTTGTATTAGTATTAGCCATGAGTCTCTCAGGTCTCAGACCCATCTGATCAGCTCATTATAATGCCTGTGTCAATCTGCCTCTATGCACCCATCACCTTACATTTTCTTGGGGAATATTATTATAGTTTCTTAGTGAGAGAGACAAGGTTTCCAAGAGCTATCCGCTATGCCAAAGCCATCGCTACTGCCACTTTGTGTGTGATTTTTTTTTTAATGATTCTGTCTCTTTTCCATTATTAAATCTTTATTCTGCTTCCAGGTTTTTCTTCCTTTTCAAAAAGAAAAAGATAACCTTTTTGTGGTTGATAACTTGATATGAACTGTTTGCTGCCAGATGGTGAATGAACGTTGAATCCCATTAATGATTTTAAGTGTATAAATATGCTCACATGGGACAAATTGCAGTTGAAACATACTAGAAAGTTATTTTCATTCATAAATATATGAGAATGATGGGTTTTATGCTTTCATTTCCTTGTAAAAAGTTGAATCTTTTGTGTCTATTACTGTTTTGGTATATTTAGTTATTAAATACTTGAATTTATTTATGCAGAAGAATTTGAATAATATTTCAAAAATGGCAATACCTGTCTTGGGAAGTCCAAAACCTGAGAGACTTAAACCTTAGTATCGTCTTTTCAGCCTAAAAAGGAATGTTACATAAATAGATTATTTATTCTTCCAAACCAAAAGAATCCAATGAAACCAAACTCTATTACTAAAATAATTCAACTTTTTTACTACAGTGCTTAGCTTTCTGCCATAGCCTCCCTTGTTGTTAATCATAGAAGAACCCAACAAAAGAATTAAATGAAAAAAGAAAAAAACAAATACAAACAGAAAGTTGATAATTGAAACATATTAAGATCCATTACTTGGTTGTGCTCCATGGGACTTGTGTTCTTATTCTCCTTCCTTGATCTCTTGAGGTGGTGCTTCTTGTGCCACTGTCTCCGCCACTGGGATTTTAGTTCGGGTGGAACATGGGTTGATATAACCATCAAGACAAGAAGAGCATTTCCTTTCAACCCAACTTTCAAAATCGTACTCTCTACAACTCATGAGCCGACAATCAGAACATAACCTTTCTATCATACCTACTATCAAGCCAAGAATCGTTATCACTACAAGCACTGTAATAACTGACCCAATCGACCCGTGACTCAAACGGGCTATGTAAGCTTGCTGTGTCACTGCCATAGGCGATGGCTATTGATCCAACAGTGGCAACGTGGACATTTAACTAATAAAAAACACCGACCAAACAATATGTTAATCAAATACAAACTCTTGAGGTCAAAGGGTTTAGCATGCAGAGAATGAAGAAAGAGAGCAAAAATCATATCTTGGATCAATCAGTACTGAAAGAAACTATTTCTGGACGAGTAAAGATTGGCGAAGCTTTAACTTTTAATGGCATTTGAAGAATCATGATAGCACAGTTTGACCAACAAAAGCTTGGGGATTTTACGTATGCATATGCCTACAGACTCACACGCGTATAGGCTTATTCATATGAGCATACATATGCATATAGATTTGCACGCGTTTAGACCTTTGTATATGCACATATATATGCATACAGATTAGTACGTGTATAGGCCTATGTATATACGCATACAAATGCATATAGATTCGTACGCGTATAGGCCTATGCATATCCGTAAACAGTTGCATACAAATTCGTATGCGTATAGGCCTAAGCATATCCGCACGTGCATAGGCCTATGCATATGCGTAAACATATGCATACAAATTTGTATACGTATAGGTCTTTGCATATGTGCATATATATGCATATAGATTCGTACGCATATAGGCCTTTGCATACGTGCATACATATGCATACATATTTGTACACGTATAGACCTATGCATATGCGCATACATATGCATATAAATTTGCACGCGTATAGCCCTATGTATGTGCGTATACATATGCATACAGATTCGTACGTGTATAGGCCTATGCAAATATGCATACAGATTCATAAGCGCATAGGCCTATGCATATGTGCATATATATGCATACAGATTCATACAAATATAGACTCATGCATATGCGCATACATATGCAAAAGATTTGTACGTGGATAGGCCTATGAATATGCACATACATATGCATACGGATTCGCACGTGTATAGGCCTATGCATATGCGCATATACATATGCAAATAGATTCACAGGCGTATAGGCCTATGCATATACACATACACAGGAATACAGATTCGCACACGTATAGGCCTATGCAAATGCGTATACATATGCATACATATTCGTACGTGTATAGGCCTATGTATATGCACATACATACACATACAGATTCGGACGCATATAGGCCTATGCAAATGTGCACACATATGCATACAGATTCGCATGTGCATAGGCCCATACATATGCGCACACATATGCATGCAGATTCATACGCGTATAGGCCTATACATATGCGCATACATATGCATACAGATTCTCACACATGCATACCTATTCGTATAGGCCTACACGCGTACAGGCCTATGCATATGTGCATACACATGCATACCTATTCGTACGCGTGTAGGCCTATGCATATGCGCATATACATGCATACGGATTTGCACGCGTGTAGGCCTAAGCATATGCGCATACATATGCATACATATTCACATGAGTAGAGGCCTATGCAAATGCACATACATATGCATATTGGTTCGCATGCGTGCAGGCCTATGCAAATGCCCATACATATGCATACAGATTCACACGCGTATAGGCCTATGCATATGCACATACATATGCATACAAATTCATACGCATATAGGCCTATGCATACACGCATGCATATGCATGTAGACTCGTACGTGTCTAGGCCCATGGATATATGCATACGTATTCGTACGTACCTAGGCCATGCATATAGGCATGCATATACGCATACCCATGCATACAGATTCATACGCGTATAGGCCTATGGATATGTGCATACATAGACATACAAATTAGTACGTATATAGGCCTATGCATATGTGCAAACATATGCATATAGATTCGTACGTGTATAGGCCCATGCATATGCGCATACATATGCATACAAATTCGTACGTGTCTAGGCCCATGCATATACGCATGCATATGCATACAGACTCGTACACGTCTAGGCCCATGCATAGAAATTCGCACGCGTATAGGCCGATGGATATGCACATACATATGCATATAGATTAGTACGTGTGTAGGCCTATGCATATTCGTAAACATATGCATATAGATTCGTACGTGTCCAGGCTTATTCATATGCGCATACATATGCACATAGTTATGTACGCGTATAGACCTATGTGTATGCGCATACATATGCATACATATTCACACGTGTATAGGCCTATGCAAGTGCACATACATTTGCATACAGATTCATACGTGTCTAGGCCCATACATATACGTATACATATGCATACAAATTCGTACACGTGTAGGCCTATGCATATGTGTATACATATGCAAACAGATTTGTACGCGTATAGACCTATGCATATGCACATACATCTGTAAACAAATTCATACGTGTATAGGCCTATACATATGCAGATACATATGCAAATAGATTCGTACGTGTATAGGCCTGTGTAAGTATGTATACATATGCACAGGATCATACGCGTATAGGCCTATGTATATGCACATACATATGCACACAGATTCGTATGCGTTTAGGCCTATGCATATGCGCATACATATGCATATAGATTCATATGTATATAGGCTTATGCATATGCACATAAATATGCATACAGATTCATATGTGTATAGGCCTATGCAAATACGCATACATATGCATACATATTCGTACGTATATAGGCCTATGCAAATGCGTATACATATGCAAATAGATTCGTATGCATATAGGCCTATACAATTACGCATACATAGGCATAAAGATTTGTACGCGTATAGGCCTATGCATATGTGCATACATATGCAAATAGATTCATATACGTATAGGCCTATGCAATTACGAATACATATGCATAAAGATTCGTATGCATATAGGCCTATGCATATGCACATACATATGCAAACAAAATCATACGCGTATAGGTCTATACATATGTGCATACATATGCAAATAGATTCATACACCTATAAGCCTGTGCAAGTACGTATATATATACAAAGGTTCGTATGCATTTAGGCCTATACATATGCGTATACATATGCAAATAGATTCATACACGAATAGGCCTGTGTAAGTATGCATACATATGCACATGTTCGTACGCTTAAAGGCCTATGCAAATACACATACATATGCATACAGATTCGCATACGTTTAGGCCTATGCATATGTGCATACATATGCATACAGATTCGTACCATATAGGCCTATGCATGTAACAGCCTGAGGTAAGAATGGTCTTTTTAGGCCTTGAATCAAGGTTAGAAGATAGATTTCTCAGTTAGAAATCTGTTTCAGTGAGATAGAAGGGTAGAATGGTCTTTTGTTGGCTTTATATGTAGCTTGTGAAAGGAGCACGACCGTGCGTCCTTTTCTTGCCATACATTTTTGTGCATGTTTGTCACATGCCCGTGCATGCCTACTAGTATACAAACCAATATTTTTCCTCCACCTATTTCAGTCAACTTTTTTCTTTTCTTTTCTCTCCAGGAAACCCTAGCTTTTTGAGGGAGAGATTAGTCAGCTTTAGCAGCCAAGATTCAGTCGAGGATAGAGAGATAAAAGATCTTAGCAGCTCCGATAAGTATTCCCTTACCTTTTTCCTGTTTCCTTGGGTTTGTGTTTTCTTGGTTGGGTTGCTTCAGTGATTGATGCAAATTTTTAGCTTATTAGCAGTGTCTGTTGCATGCTAGTATGTTATGGTTGAAATGTGGTAAGTTTTGGTGTGATCTGGTGGATTTCAATCGTGGGTGTCAAAATAAGGCTGGATGAATACCCGAGCATTCATGTGCACACACCTGTGCATTCTAGTTTTGGTAATGTCACGGTCGTGTATGTGAGCCATGCATGACCAGCTTCTAGAGGGGGTTACGCCCGTGTGCTTGAGGGTCATGATCGTGCGTGAGCCAAGTGTGAGATTTTAGCCAGAATTTCTAAACCTTACACAGTTGGGTTACACGACTGGTACATAACCTATGCATCTGCATGCACGCCCGTGCGTCCGATAGTGCACGCCTTTGCGCCTTGTAGAAATGAGAAAATAAGCAAAATTTCAATAACAAGGTATGGATATGCGTATGTATATGCCTATACCTGTATGCATATGTATATGCAAATGTATCTGCCTATATGTGTATGCATATTTATGCACATACATATGTCTATATGTGTATGCATATGTATGCATATGTATATGTGTATGTATATGCCTATATGTGTATGCATATGGATGCGTATGTATATACCTACATGTGTATGCCTATGTTTGCATATGTGTGTCTATGTATATGTGTATGTATAAGCCTATATGTGTATGCATATGAATGCATATGGATAAGCGTATGTATATGTCTATACATGTATGCATATGTATATGCATATGTATCTGCCTATAAGTGTATGCATATTTATGCATATGTATATGCCTACATGTGTATGCATATGTATATGCGTATGTATACGTTTATATGTGTATGTATATATATGCATATGTATACGCGTATGAATATGCCTATAAGTGTATGAATATATATGCATAGGTATATGCGTATGTATATGCCTATATGTGTATATATGTATACATATGTCAGAGCATATGCATAGGTTTATATACATACGCATCGGTATGCATATGTATGCACATATGCACAAGTCTATATACGTACGAATCTGTATGCTTATGCATGCATATGTATATGCGTATGTATATGCCTATATGTGTATGCTTGTGTATATGCGTATGTATATGCCTATATCATTATGCATATGTTTTTGTGTACATATATGCCTATATGTGTATGCATATGTATTTGTGTATGTATATGCCTATATGTGTATGCATATGTATATGCGTATCTGTATGCCTATATGTGTATGCAAATGTATATGTGTATGTATTGACCTATATGTGCATGCCTATGTATGCATATGTGTGTGAATGTATATGCGTATGCATATGTCTATACGTGTACGCATATGTATATGCGCATGTTTATGCCTATTTGTATACGCATATGTATGCATATGAATACGCCTATATGTTTATGCATATGTATATGTGTATGTATATGCCAATACATGTATGCATATTCATGCGTATGTCTATACCTACATGTGTATGCCTATGTATGCATATGTGTGTCTATGTATATGTGTATGTATATGCCTATATGTGTATGCATATGAATGCATATGGATATACGTATGTATATGCCTATACCTTCATGCATATGTATATGCGTATGTATCTGCCTATAAGTGTATGCATATTTATGCATATGTATATGCCTACATGTGTATGCATATGTATATGCGTATGTATATGCTTATATGTGTATGTATATATATGCATATGTATACGCGTATGAATATGCCTATAAGTGTATGAATATATATGCATAGGTATATGCGTATGTATATGCCTATATGTGTATATATGTATACATATGTCAGAGCATATGCATAGGTTTATATACATACGCATCGGTATGCATATGTATGCACATATGCACAAGTCTATATACGTACGAATCTGTATGCTTATGCATGCATATGTATATGTGTATGTATATGCCTATATGTGTATGCTTTTGTATATGCGTATGTATATGCCTATATCATTATGCATATGTTTTTGTGTACATATATGCCTATATGTGTATGCATATGTATTTGTGTATGTATATGCCTATATGTGTATGCATATGTATATGCGTATCTGTATGCCTATATGTGTATGCAAATGTATATGTGTATGTATTGACCTATATGTGCATGCCTATGTATGCATATGTGTGTGAATGTATATGCGTATGCATATGTCTATACGTGTACGCATATGTATATGCGCATGTTTATGCCTATTTGTATACGCATATGTATGCATATGAATACGCCTATATGTTTATGCATATGTATATGTGTATGTATATGCCAATACATGTATGCATATTCATGCGTATGTCTATACCTACATGTGTATGCCTATGTATGCATATGTGTGTCTATGTATATGTGTATGTATATGCCTATATGTGTATGCATATGAATGCATATGGATATACGTATGTATATGCCTATACCTTCATGCATATGTATATGCGTATGTATCTGCCTATAAGTGTATGCATATTTATGCATATGTATATGCCTACATGTGTATGCATATGTATGCATATGCATATGCGTATGTATATGCCTATATATGTATGCATATGGATGCGTATGTATATACCTACATGTGTATGCCTATGTATGCATATGTGTGTCTATGTAAATGTATATGTATATGCCTACATGTGTATGCATATGAATGCATATGGATATGCGTATGTATATGCCTATACGTGTATGCATATGTATAAGCGTATGTGTCTGCCTAAAAGTGTATGCATATGTATATGTCTATATGTGTATGCATATGTATATGCGTATGTATATGCCTATACGTGTATGCATATGTATATGCGTATGTGTCTGCCTAAAAGTGTATGCATATGTATATGTCTATATGTGTATGCATATATATATGCGTATGTATATACCTATATGTGTATACATATATAAGCACATGTATATGCATATGTCTATATGTCTATGCATATGTATATGCGTATGTATATGCCTAAATGTGTATGCATATATAAGCATATGTATATGCATATGAATATGCCTATAAGCGTATGAATATCTATGCATAGGTATATGCGTATGTATATGCCTATATGTGTATATATGTATGCATATGTAGGAGCATATACATAGGTTTATATGCATACGCATTGGTATGCATATGTATGCACATATGCATAAGTCTATATACGTACGAATCTGTATGCTTATGCATGCATATTTATATACGTATGTATATGTCTATATGTGTATGCTTGTGTATATGCGTATGTATATGCATATATGATTGTGCATATGTTTTGGTGTACGTATATGCCTATTTATGTATGCATATGTATTTGTGTGTGTATATGCCTATATGTGTATGCGTATCTACATGCCTATATGTGTATGCATATGTACATGCGTGTGTATATACCTACATGTGTATTCCTATGTATGCATATGTGTGTGAATGTATATGCCTATGCATATGTCTATACGTGTATGCATATGTATTTTCCTATTTGTATATGCATATGTATGCGTACGTATATGCATATATATGCGTACGTGTATAGGCCTATGCATATACATATGCATATGCATATAGATTCGTATGTATCTGGGCCTATGCATACCTGTATACCTATGCATACAGATTCGTACACATATAGGCCTATGCATATGCGCATACATATGCATATAGATTTGTACGCGTTTAGGCCTATGCATATGCACATACATATGCATACAGATTCGTACGCATATAGGCCAATGCATATGCACATATATATGCATCAGATTCATATGTGTATAAGCCTATGTAAGTATGAATACAAATGCATACAGATTCATACGCGTATAGGCCTATGCGTACCTGTATACCCATGCATACAAATTCGTACGCATATAGGCCTATGCATATACGCATACATATGCATACAGATTTGTACGCGTTTAGGCCTATACATATACGAATACATATACATACAGATTCGTACGCGTATAGGCCATGCATATGCGCATACATATGCATATAGGTTTGTACACGTATAAGCCGATGCATGTATGCATACAAATGCATACAGATTTGTATGCGTATAGGCTTATGCATACCTGTATACGCACGCATACAGATTCGTACGCATATAGGCCTATGCATATGCGCATACATATGCATACAGATTCGTACGTGTTTTGGCCTATGCATATGCACATACATATGCATACAAATTTGTACGCATATAGGCCATGCATACGCGCATACATATGCATACAGATTTGTACGCGTTTAGGCCTATGCATAGGTGCATACATATGCATACAAATTCGTACGCGTATAGGCCTATGCATATGCGCATACATATGCATACAGATTCGTACACGTATAGGCCTATGCATACCCGTATACCCATGCATACAAATTCATATGCATATAAGCCTATACATATGGACATACATATGCATACAGATTTGTACGCATTTAGGCTTATGCATATGCGTATACATATGCATACAGATTCGTATGCGTATAGGGTGATGCATATGCTCATACATATGTAAACAAATTCGTATGCATAAAGGCCAATGCATATGCTCATATATATGCAAACAGATTCGTACGCGTATAGGCCTATGCATATGCGCATTCATATGCAAACAAATCACACGCATATAGGCCTATGCATATGTGCATACATATGCACACAAATTCATACACCTATAGGCCTATACAAGTACGCAAACATATGCATATAAGTTCGTACGTGTATAGGCCTATGCATATGCGCATATATATGCATACAGATTTGTACGCGTATAGGCCTATGCATACCCGTATACCCATGCATACAGATTCGTACGCATATGTATATGCCTATATGTGTATGCATGTGTATATATACATGTATATGCCTATATGATTTTGCACATGTTTTTTTGTACGTATATGCCTATATGTGTATATGCGTATCTGTATGCCTATATGTGTATGCGTATGTATAAGTGTATATATATACCTATATGTGCATGCCTATGTATGGATATGTGTGTGAATGTATATGCGTATGCATATGTCTATACGTGCATGCATATATATATATATATATACGCATGTTTATGCCTATTTGTATATGCATATGTATGTGTATGTATACGCGTATGAATATGCCTATATGTTTATGTATATGTATATGCACATGTATATGCCTATATGTGTATGCATATGCATGCGTATGTATATACCTACATGTGTATGCCTATGTATGCATATGTGTGTCTATGTATATGTGTATATATATGGCTATATGTGCGTGGATATGAATACATATGCATATGTATATGCCTATACGTGTATGCATATGTATGTACGTGTATGCATATGTATATAAGTATGTATCTGCCTACATGTGTATGCATATTTATGCATATGTATATGCCTATATGTGTATGCATATGTATATGCCTATATGTGTATGCATATGCATGCGTATGTATATGCCTGCATGTGTATGCCGATGTATGCATATGTGTGTCTATGTATATGTGAATGTATATGCCTATATGTGTATGCATATGAATACATATGTATATGCGTATGTATCTGCCTATATGTGTATGCATATTTAAGCATATGTATATGCCTATATGTGTATGCATATGTATATGCGTATGTATATGCCTATATAAGTATGCATATATATGTATATGTATATTCGTATGAATATATATACATAGGTATATGGGTATATATATGCCTATATGTGTATATATGTATGCATATGTAGGAGCATATGCATAGGTTTATATGCGTACGCATCGGTGTGCATATGTATGCACATATGCATAAGTCTATATACGTACGAATCTGTATGCTTATGCATGCATATGTATATACGTATGTAGATGCCTATATGTGTATGCATGTGTATATGCATATGTATATGCCTATATTATTATGCACATGTTTTTGTGTACATATATGCCTATATGTGTATGCATATGTATATGCTGTATGCCTATATGTGTATGCATATGTATATCCGTGTGTATATACCTACGTGTGCATATACCTACATGTGTATTCCTATGTATGCATATGTGTGTGAATGTATATGCGTATGCATATGTCTTTACATGTATGCATATGTATATGCCTATTTGTATATGCATAGGTATGCATATGTATATGCGTATCTGTATGTCTATTTGTGTATGCATATGTATATGCGTATGTTATACCTATACATGCATGCCTGTGTATGCATATGCGTATGCATATGTCTATACGTGTATGCATATGTATATGCCTATTTGTATATGCATATGCATGCGTATGTATACACGTATGAATATGCCTATATGTTTATGCACATATATATATGCTTATTTACATGCCTATATGTGTATGCATATGCATGCATATGTATATAC
>JAJEJH010001319.1:0-31019 GCA_026122585.1 Anacardium occidentale
AGAATTGCTTCTACTTTGCTGGGGTCCACTGAAATACCCTTTGCTGATATCACGTGGCCTAAGAATGCCACTCGGTCGAGCCAGAACTCACACTTGGTGAACTTGGCGAACAAATGCTGATCTCTCAGCCTCTGAAGCACGAATCTCAAATGCTCCTCGTGTTCTACTACACTTCTGGAATAAACCAGAATGTCATCTATGAATACCACCACGAACCGGTCGAGGCAATCAAGAAAGACCCGGTTCATCAAGTCCATGAAGATGGCTGGGGCATTGGTCAACCCAAATGGCATGACCACAAATTCGTAATGCCCATAACGAGTCCTAAATGCCGTCTTGGGGACATCTCTCTCTGCTACTCTGACTTGATAATAGCCAGATCTCAAATCTATCTTGGAGAAAACTGCTGCGCCTCTCAACTGATCAAAGAGGTCATCGATTCTCGGCAGGGGATACTTGTTCTTCACCGTTACTCTGTTCAGCTCCCTATAGTCAATACACATCCGCATTGACCCGTCCTTCTTCTTTACAAATAAAATCGGAGCTCCCCACGGTGAACAGCTCGGTCTGATAAATTTCTTATCAACCAGCTCCTGCAACTGCTTCTTCAACTCTTGGAGCTCAGCTGGAGCCATCCGGTACGGAGCCTTGGAGATAGGAGCCGCACCAGGGAGAAGCTCGACACTGAACTCCAACTCTCGGTCTGGAGGTAACCCTGGTAGCTCATCTGGGAAGACATCTCTGAAACCTCTGACCACGGGCACCTCATCGATACCTGGCCCCACTGAACTGCTGGATACTACATTGGCCAAGTACCCTACACAACCCTGCCTCATCAATCTGCTCGCCTCTCTCTGCTCTGAGTCCGCCTCGGGGTGGACCACCTCTGCCTCTGAACTGACCACCACTACCTCTGCTGGGCCCAACACCAGCTCCACCTCTGGCTGGGCAATCTGCCATCATATGCCCTGGCTGGCGGCACATGTAACACACTATCTGGCCGGTGAGGCACTCGCCCGAATGACGTCTGCCACACTGAGTACACCGTGGCAGGGAAAACTGTGGTGCAGTCCTCTGTCTCTGAACACCTCTAACTGATCTCTTAGCTGACAGTGGCCTCTTGCCCTTATCTCTCTCATCTGCCCTCTCGGCTACTCGGCTCATGGCGCCCATTTTCTGAAGACTGGCCTCTGATCTGAGGGCTCTCCCCAAAGCATCACTGAACAGCTGGGGAGGGTACGGTCCGGTCAGGACATCCCTGGATATTGCTGGATGCAGGCCATGGATGAACTTCTGAACTCGGCCCAACTCGGTCCCCGCCAAACTAGGGACAAATCTCGCCAAGGCATTGAACCTTGTGGCGTACTCCTGTACTGAACTAGGCCCCTGAACCAATTCAATGAACTCTTGGGCCTTTGAATACATCAACTCTGAACCCCGGTACTCGGCATCAAATAGCCGTCTGAATTCTGCCCAGGTCATCTGCTGCTCAGGGATGGTAGCTCTAGCTAGGCCCCACCACACCTTGGCATCGCCTCGGAGATGGAATGTCGCAAATCTGACCTTCTCTTTCTCTGATAACATGAAGAGACCCATGCTACTCTCCACTGACTCAATCCACTCTTCTGCCACTGCAGGATCTTTGGACCCACTAAACTTCATTGGCTGATACGGTCCTGGCAGATGGTAGATTGGATGAAGTCTACCTGATGAACTTGTACCCACTGTCTCTGTACTAGTAGCCTGACTGTGCTCTCTGTACTCTGCTGGATACTGATATCCTTCTCTGACAGGCTGAGGCTGAAACTGATAACCCTCTCTGGCAGGCTGAAACTAAAACGGATAAGCCTCTCTGGCTGCCTGAGGCACTGAGTAATACTGAGGCTGAGGCTGAGGGTAATACTGCTGCTGATATTCTGGCTGAGGCTGAAACTGAAACTGAGACTGAAATTGTGGCTGATACTGTGGCTGAAACTGTGGTTGTGCTGAAAACTGATAAGCTGAATACTGAGGGGGATTAATGTTGGCTGGCTCTGGCACATTTCCCACACCAGCTTGCTGTAAACTTTCTCTGACAACATCCCCAATCATTTTTCTGAGCTGATCTGGTCTGATTGGCACATGGGAGGAACTCTGAGATCGCCGCCCCTCACTGACACTCATGGGACGGACAGGGGGACTACTGGCTTCATCTATGTATCTAAGAACATAGGCTTCTCTATCTATAGCATCGTAAGCAAAGGGGGTTAGAAACACAAACATAGCAAAAACTGGAAAAGAATTACCTGACTGGTGCTGTGAGGAGGGTCTGGATGATGGCTGCGAAGGAGAGAAAGCAACACCACACACTTACAACTCAATCTCTACTGAAAATGGCACAGAGAAACGCTCTGATACCAACAATGTGGGACCCGCCGCCCCGAGTACCCCTGCTGCTGAAAGAAACTAATCTTTTATTCAATAAACTGGAACTTGGGTACCCGAGACGGGAATCCTACGAAAAAGCAAAATACTATACTACTACTGATCTAATTTACACTGCAAGCGAAAGCTGAAACTGAAATATACAATGAGCCCAACTGGCTTTACTATATATATATAACTGTTCTGTACAACTGTTTTACATCTGAGTACATATACATTTACAAAACGTACAAGTGCAAGACCTCACAGGTCCAACTGAAAATAAAATACAAACTGGAGAGTGTGTGTGGGGTCCTCCTCGCCAGCCTCAATCCACCCGCTCCTCGCCAGCAGCAAACTGACCTGAAAAGGAAGGAAGAAGGAAAGGGATGAGTGATAAAGATCACCCAGTAAGCATTCCTTACTTCCCTCAACCCACGCAAGCAGCAAACAAGGGCATGCATACCTGATCGGCCCTATTCATGCATCTAATCGCTTGCTGGCACTGAATCTGATTTATCTGATTACTGCTGTTATCTGATTATTCTGTTATCTGGTTACTGATTTCTGATTAATGCATGTCAATATGAATATATGAAATGACATGCTGAGCTGGAATCTGAAAATGACTGATGATGCATGTATCTGAGCATCTAACTGAATGTACCCGAAGGTACCTGCTGTGCTGATCAGGCTGATGAACACAGGGATTCGGCATCCTGGCCAAGTGGGCTGAACATTCTAGCTACTGGCTAGAAAGCTGAAACTGATCTGCTGATATACTGCTGAGCTGACTGACTGGTGTCAGAAAGCTGGGTCCCACAGATGCCCCCTCGAGTTCACCCCAAAACTGAAACCCATAGATTGGGTTCTGACTGCTGAAAACTACTGAATTCGGATCCCTGGATCCTCATTCAGACTATATGCTATGCTCTGAATGCATATGCTTCTATTCTTAACTGAATTCTGAATTATCTGATGTCTGATTGCCTTTGGATGGATTACCAAACCTTTAATAAATCAATTTCTGAATTTCTGGAAGAAACTGGCTGACACACGGCCGTGCAAGGAAAGCACACGGTCGTGTAGCACACACACACGGCCGTGCAGGCAAAGGCACACGGGCGTGTGCCCCAGCACACGGGACCGTGTGCTGGTCGTGCGTCTGGGCGTGTGTGCTTCTGGAATTCTGGCCATTTCATGCAATAAATGGGACACACGGTCGTGTCCCTCAGGACACACGGTCGTGTCCCTGCGTTTTCTGCCCGTGTGCACGAAGTGCACACGGCCGTGTCCTTGCAGAAACAAGGGCACACGGGCGTGCGCCTGCGGGCACACGGTCGTGTGTCTTGCTCTGCTCAGACATGGCTCGCCTGAAACGCGCTGGAAACCAACTGATTCTCAACCAAACTGAAATTAACTGGAAATATGCATATATGACACTTCTAATAACACATATCAATCATCAATCTCAACATCCATCCACTGTTACTGATTCCACCATTAACACATCAAGTTTTCTCACACTACACACACACAGCAAAGCATGCATGGTTCTGGGTGGAAAATAAGCATGGCAATCAACATATAATCATCATCTCATCATCATACATACATACAAGCATAGCATCTCAAGCTAGGAATGGAAACTCACATTTCCATCCACATCAAACAAGCTGGAAAACTGAAGGAGAGAGTAAGAAACACTTACCTCTCGACATGGCTGCTGGAAGCTTAAACTCAAGCTATTCTCTCTGATCTCTGGCTGGATTGGGAGCTGCTGGAAGCTGGACTTCTCTCCTAGGGCTGGAAGCTGCTGAAAAGGAGAAGAAAGCTGACTGAAATGGGTGAGAAAATGAAAATCTCCCGTCTCTCTCTTTCTTTAATCCCACCTGCACGGGCGTGCAGGCTTGGCGCACGGGAGTGCACCTGGGAAAATGGATGAAATCCATTTCCCGCGCTTCGCATGATTAAAACCTCCCTAAAGGCATCATACGAAGGCCACACTGCTCTGGAAAATTACTAACTCACCCCTGAAATCTGCTAAACTCCCAATCTATCTCTGAATTCTATTTCTAACCCCAAAACTCTACCCCTAAGGGCTTTTCTAAAACTGGGATGCTACAGTCACGACCATGCATGTTGATGCACGCTCGTACACCAAGAGAAATGAGAAATATTTAAAAAAATTATAGAACCGTGCATGACCCCATGTACGACTTGCTCACGGTCCCGGGCAGGCTCATGCACGCCCGTGCACCTAGTGAAAATGAGAACCTTCCTTTCTTTTCAGTAAAATTTCAAAAATAAAGCAGCTAATTGAATATTCTAAGTTGAATAACACATGAAACAACTCATGTTGAATAAAAATAAGTATAAAGAAGGAAGGGACACAGAGAATTTAGTTGTTCTTACGAGAAACTTAATAGAATTCAGAAACAGCTTAAATAACAGCTTTTGATCAGAAAACAGATGGAAACAGAAAAACAACAACAAATACAGTTTATATATACGGTAATAGAAATAGTAAAACAATGACGGATATAGTAAATGTATATGTATGTATACATATACGAGAACAGACATCAAAACTGTGTAGAAAAGAACAGAAGCATAATTAGCAACAGTTATGAAATGTATGATACAGTAAACTGACAGATACAGTGGCAGAATATAACACTCAGAACAGTTTACACAGAACTTATTAATAAGCTTGATAAGCTTAATAAGTTATAAAAACAGTATAACAGTAAGAGTAGGCAAAACAGAACTACAACAGATGTACATCTACACAGAAAGTAATCAGAAGAAAAGAAATGATAATTATCATGCATGATATGTATTACATGACATGACATGTCATACAAAGTTTTCAGAAAGGGATCCAAGGATCCAATTACATGTTTTCAGTAGAAAAACACGATGATCCGGACATCGATTTCAGGGGTGGATACGAGGGGGCACCTGTGAGTTCACACACCCGCTAGAGAGGGAAACCAGCGTCCGCTAGAGAGGTCATGGTCATTGACCAAGCTCGTTAGAGAGAGTGCTGGTTGTGCATCAGTAAATTCAGTAGACTTTTGAACTTACATGACCAAGGTGTCGAATCTCTGTATTCATCAGTCTGTACAACATAGTAAGTACCCCAAGGTACACAGTTTTCAGTATAGCTTTCAGATAAAGCCTTCATATGAGTTTTCAGATATGGGATCTCATGATCCAATAGCATAGTTTTCAATGACCAGTTTTCAGAAAACTATTTTCAGTATACAGGCCTAGGCCTAGTTATGTTTTCGGCATATTTCATAGCATGTCATTATTACATGACACAGTAGCATATCATTCAGAGAATGATAAGACAGTAAGAAACACAGTAAATGAACAGAATATGAAACATCGTGTAATAAGACACGAATATCAGTATATCAGAACATGAAAAGCCATGTAATGATAAGTGAATTACAGAAAGCAGGTAACAGAACAACAAAACAGAAAAATCATCAGATAATCTGATAATCAGTAATACAGACAAAAGATGAAATATCATAAAGAAAAGTCAGTATAGAATATCATTTCTATGTAACAGAATGAACAGGTTTACAGAATAAACCCATAGCAGAACAGTCAAAGAGAAAAGATAATGAATATCAGAAAGAGAGCTTAGTGAGTCAAGTTAGACCACTCGGATTACTCTTCATTCTAGGTTGTTTACGTATACTCATATACGTATTTATGACCCAGCATGAGGCAGTATCCAATCAGTAAGTTAATTAAAGAAGAATATTCGATCAGATCAAAGATGAACTCAGTAGAGGTTATCAGATAAACAGTCAGACTAGCTATAGGCAAAGTAGAGTCTATTAAGCTAGTAATCAGATTAACAATGAAATAGAAACAGAATAAGAAAGCATTAAAGGAAGAAAACAGAGAATAAGATCAAAGGAGAAGCTATTAGGCTATCAAAGAACTTAGTTGAGTTCATCAGCTTAATAGCTAGCTAGATTTGCATTAGCTTAGAGCCTACCCAAGGGTAGAGGTAGGAGATGCTTACTAAGTGACTTGTCACTCATCCCCCTCAGTTTTCTTTCTTGCAGGTTGTTGTTTTGGGGAGCTGAGCTTGGAGTGCGAGGTGGCTGATGAGTGGGATACAACTCGAGCAGATTCTCACCCGATATTTTCAGTTAAACATATATGTATGTATGTATTCGGTTTTCAGTAGATAGCATGTTGGCTCACATGCTTATGTTGCTCATGCATATGGGATGTACAGTATCAAATTATGTTTCAGATACTAATCATTAATATAAAAATACGAGTTTTATTAAAGATACTGTACAGTGGGTTTCAACTTTCCACCACATATATTTTATACACTTTCGCATTACAAATGTTTTTAGTGCAGTTTTGTGTAGGGTTTCCTGTTGGATGTGATGGGTGATGATTTTGAAATAGTCTATAAATAAAATAATACAATATAGTTTTTATATAATAAATAAATAACCGTAGCACAGTGGCATCCAACAGGGGGTCTTACATAGAATACATGACAACATGGTCATGCACCCTCAGGTACACAATCATGTGTCATGTTTTCCTCTTATAACTTTACTCTTGGAATTTGTAAAACTTACTCCAAACTCAAACCAAACTTGAATCTAGGTTAATCTAACATATATACACACAAAAATATGTTACTCATACTGAATTTCATCATCTCATAACATCTAATCTCAACCAAACATGTTTTCAAATTTATTAACAACATATACACATATAAATAGACACAAACATATACTTTAATTATGTTTTCACCTCCAAATCCTCATCTTCTATTATCTTATCTTAAAAAACATACATCCTAGGCTTAAAACATGCTTCTTGTCTCATCTCACACCCAAAACAGTGATATACATGCTAATGAAATAAGGAAATAGGGAAAGAGATAATAAAATACTTACCTGGAGCTGTTAAAGACTTCAATCTCTCTAACTCTAGCTTGATCCCTAACTGGATTGGTTGACTAACAAACTGATCTCTCTCTCTTTGATCTTTGGTTAGGGTTAGCTAAAGGACAAAGAAGATAAACAGGTGAAATTAGTTGAAAACATAATCTCTTTGTGTTATATAGCTACGCGACTCAAGAAGGACACACGATCATTTGCCACTAAGGAGCATGGTAGTGCTTTAGAACTCAAGGGACGCACAAACATGTGTCCAAAAGACGCATATTCATGCTCCAAGCACAAGCCATATAAAGCCCTTAAAAGACTATTCTACCCCTTCAACTCCTCCTAAATCTACTCTAGCTATAAAATCTTTCTTTTAATCTTGATTCACGGCCTAGGAAACTATTCTAATCTCGGGATATTATAGTTAATATTTTTTATAAAATGAGTAAAATATCCTTATTAAAAAAAATTATAAATTAACATTTAAATATAAAATATTAAAAATTTAATAACAATTTATAAAAATATTTAAAAATGTTAAAAATATTTTAAAATATTTAAATATTTTGGTGTCATTGCTGATTTGGTCACCTCCGCCAACAACTATGATCTAAAACAATTAATAGGACTAAAACCGACCATTTTTAGTCGTTTTTAGCCTAGTCATTGCCTCTAAAATAATAGACAACCTTGGAAGAGGTAGTCATTTCCAACCATTTGGTTTCATTATCTATAGTCATTACCGCTAGCACCAACGACAGTGACTACTTTTTATTTTTTTAATTTTTAATATATTTTAAAAAATTTTTATATTTTTCAATATTTAAATAATATTTTATATGTTTATAAATTTATGTTATTTTATTTTTAATTTTATTAAAAGAATATGTTTTTGACTTTTAAAATTTAATTATTAATTATTAAATTTAATCGTAGACTTTAATCAATAAGTAAATATTTAATATTTAAAAATTAAAGGGTTGGAATTGTCCTTAAGTGAAACCTTGGGTGGGAATAGGTGTTTTGGCCAGCATTTATGTTCAGGCCACAGTAACGTCTCAATTTCCTTTACAAAATTAAATCAGGTTGGTCCAACATATTAAATTATAAAAGTTTTTTCATGTACGAAATATTAATTGCAATACATTTTCTAATATATATATATATAATTACATATGTATCTAATGAATAATTACCATCAACCATCTCCTTGGGTGATTTCCACGTCATCCTTAAGGTTTGAAGAATATTCCTCCTTACTTCATTATTACGTGATATAGACAGTATAACCCAGGACTTCTCGGAGGAAATTTATAATATCCTTATTGTTCCATTCGCATGTTACAATTAATGACTAAAGTATAATTACTAAATTTTAACATTTTGAACGTTTCAAATATTTTAAGTCCTTCACATGTTTTATTTTTTAAAATTTCTACGTGGGAGTTTAACGTTTAAGAATTGGGGGTGAGAACCCATGGCTTTCCAAACCTTGGGTGGAAACTAGTAATTGACTCTAAATTTGAATAAAACTAATTAAGTGCATTAATATGAAATTATTTATGGAAAAAAATTGTCAACTCATGTTGATTGGTTGTTCCAAAATATAGAATATTTCATTATACATACATACATACATACATACATATGTTATTAAGGAAAGAATATTTCATGTACCTGGATGAAAACCAATTAAATGTTAATTTAGCATGAGATATAATTGGCATTGGGATAGTTTATGAGTTCATATTGTCAAAATTTTTTATATTATGTTGTAGTGGTGCTCTTATCGATAGATATAATGTAGGCACTCTTGCTGTATATTACTATGTCTGTTATTTTATAATTAATAAGAATATAATTTTATTTTAAAATAACCCTTATGCCCGATAACATACAACAAAAATATTTAACCTGAGTTGAAATACGACAGCGAGAAAATATGTGGTGATTATGTATATAGATATATACATATAAGCCAAAAACTTTCTTTCATATATACTGAAAATATATATAGAGTATGTATGTTAACATGTACATATACTATACAATCATATGCAAAATAGAATTGTAAAAGCATGCAAACCAAAAGCATGCTACAAAATTGAGAACAAAAGCTGAACCTCAACTGACAGCCATCTTTTCCTCTTAGCCCCCATCACTGTACTGACCTGCAAGAGAAAAGAAAGTAAAGAGTGAGTGATATATTCACCCAGTAAGTGTTTCTTATCTCTGACTCTAAACCAATCCTCCTATGAGGATTTTTACTGCAATCAATGCTGAAAACATACATATAAACGGGAGAGAAACCAAACTGGTTCTCACATGCTATTCTTATAATATACTGAGATCTGAAAACTGAAACTGAAAACCACATCCAAAGATACTTACTGTGCTGCATAGACTGATGAATACAGGGATTCGACACCCTGGTCATGTGAGTTTCCTATGCAAACACGTGCTAAAAATTGTCTAAGACACATGATGCCACTGAATTTGAACTGAAGGCTAAGCCCATTGTGCTAGATACTGATATTTGATCTTCGGATATCAAACACTAAGTTGTTAACTGAGCACACCAGTATATATCGATATATAATGGCTAGTATGGTCATATAGACCCTGATATTGGTTCCCATAAGGATGTGCTGAAACTCACAAGTATCCCCTCGTATTCACCCCTGAAATCAATGTTTTTATACTGAAAACCTGTATTCGAATCCTTGAATCCATTTCTAAAAAACTCTGTATGACATGTCATGTTATGTTATACGTATGATGTATCATGTAAGATTAACTAAGTTTATTTCACTGATTCATATCCATTTTATAGCTTTTACTGTGCATTATGCTTATTTATACTTTATTTTCAATTTTCTACCTGACGCACAGGCGTGCGTGTCTATGTCCACGGGTGTGCAAAACCCTACACGGGCCATAGCTAATCATGCGTGCTGCTCATGCTAGGTTCTATAATTTCTTTGTATTTTCTCATTTTCTGCTTACGCACAGTTGTGACATGAACATGCACGGTCATGACTCTATATTTCTAGGTCGTGCACGGGTACATGAACAAAGCCTTGACCATGCAAAATGTAGTATGCACGGGCGTGTGCTACACGTGCACGGTCATGCATCACACTCTGCATCAACACGGTCATGACGGATCATGCTTATTCCCATCCAATTTGTAATCCAAACTCAAATTAATCATCATCAATCATTTCCAATACTTAAAGCAACTCATAAACACATGTTTTTAATGTCAAAAAAACTTGAATTTGTGCATCCAACCATCCAAATAAGCTCATGGCATGCATATACATACATATCACTATTTTTCTCAAGCATCCAAGCATAATCATCATCAACGTCATTTCAATATCATCTAATATGAAATGAAACATCACAAGCATGCTGGAATCAAACTCATCTCAATCAAAGCATGCATCAAACACATCAAAGAAAGAGGGAAAGAGGTAAGAAACGTCTACCTCTAGCCATGCAAATCAAGTTTTCTCTCTCAAGAAAATCATACTCTTAAGCTAGATTGGATGGTCCTAATTGCTGGTCTTCCCTTCTAGGGTTGAAGGTCTCTAAAAATCAAATGAAAACTTTGGGGTGAAAATGGCTAAAAATTGGATAAGTTCAACTTAAAACGAAGGTGACTGATTCTGATCGCACGCATGGTCGTATGCCTCAACATGCATGGTCGTGCATGGCAAGAAAAATTCATACTTGCTCTTTTCCCACGCTCACATGAAAATTCTCCTAACAGGATCCATACACAAGTCATATAACTTTGGAAAATATCTATTTCACCCCTGAACTCTCTCACAACCCTAGTGTTCTTATCAAATCTCATTCTAACCTAGATTAGTTGCCTAAAAGACATTTCTAACCCTGGGATGTTACATATAAATAGGTTTTATCAAACTAGGTTGATTATCTTTTCTTTTTTATATGATTGGTTTGATTTTATTTGTAAGTGTTGATCTACTATATTGATGCATTTTACTCATATATCATATAATTAACGAAGATTGATTATGATTGTTAAGGCACTTCAAGAAAAACAATGCATTTTGATCAAATTCAATCAAAACGCATCGTTTTGCAATTAAAAAAATATCAAAGTAAGAAGTCCAAGGCTTGTTTGTCGAAAAAAAATATTTGAGATTAGGGCATGCTTTAGTGTAGCTCAGTTGTTTATTTATTAGGTTTCAATGTCATTGCTTCGTCAAATCATGGCCAAGATAAGTAATTTGTTACTAGCACTTGCTTTCAGTTACATTGTTAATTGAGACTGAGTTGTAATTGATTAGTTAGTTTTTTTAGTTGAATTTACATGTATAAAACCAATGTATTGTTATCGATAATAATAATGAAATTCTTGAGGTATTATTCAATATCTTGTTAATCTCTTTTGTGTGATTGTGCAGTTTTTTCTTATCATTGAAATTTTGAGAATTAGAGTTAGAAATTTCATGATGTCAAAGCCTATTGACTCACGTCTGATGGCAAATTCTATGAATAGTGAGTTTTCAACCACTCAAATGAATGCTAAAAAAATTAATAGTAATGCTAGTATAGAAAAGACAATTGTGTATCTAGTTTCAACATTACAGTCTATAACACTGAAACTTATTAGTGATAATTATTGATACTGACATATACAAACTTTGTTTGTAGTAAGTGCTGATGATTTGGAAGAACATCTTGTAAGTATCTCTATTTGTCCAATGCCTTTTATTTGTGTGTTAGGAGAAAATGCGGTAGATAATGTGAAAACTAGGAATAATGCTTATTATGTTTGGAAAGGGTTTAATAAAGTCTTGATTGGTTGGTTGGTTTCATTAATATTAGAAAGCCTCTTTAGTGTAATTGCAAATTACAAGTCTACTAATGAGATGTGGATAGCATTAGAGGATTATGTCATCACAAAGTCTAAGATTAGAAACTCAAATATTATGAATACTTTACAGACTTTGTGTGATTGTGTATTTTTTTCTTATCACTATAATTTTGAGAGTTAGGGTTAGAAATTTCAATGATAAATATTAATCGGGTAATTGTTAGAAATTAAAGTCATTTTTGGATTATTAATTATGAGCTTTAATATATTTAGGGGCAAAGGACTTAATGTGCTCCTCTTCCCCCCGCCCTCATAGTTTGTCTAAAGGACAAATTCATACTTATTAATTTTTAAAAACCTAAACACCCACTCATTGATTAAAATTAACGATTAAGTTTAACGGTTAAAAGTTAAATATTAATTGTTAAAAGGGTATTTTTATCTTTTTAATAAAAATTTTAAAAATTAGTAAATTTTTAAAATTAATAAAAATATTTAAATATTAGAATAATAATAAAATAAATTATAAAAATATATAATTAAAATTAAAAGAAGCAGTATCAATATTGATAGTGGTTGCCAAAATTTGAACTAGGTAGCCAAAAACAATCTCTTGGTTTACATATCGATTAGATTCAACTGTCTCGATTGACAAAGATGATAGATCTAGCCGCCTCCATCATCAATAATGATTGAAAATTGTCGATTTTAATCCTAGTGGTCATTTTTAGCTATCGTTAATAGTAGAAATAATCAAATCTGATCACTTCTATTAAAAAAAAAAAAAAAAGGCAAATCTATTGGCTCAGTCAACAGAACGGTTGTGAATCAAATGGTTATTTTTAACCACTTGATTCAATTTTTAGTGGCCACCAATGTCGTCGACAGTGATTGCTCTTTTTAATTTTTTAATTTTAATTTTAATTTTTAAATTTTTTTATTATTTTTATATATAATATTTTTTTTATATTTTTTTAGGACATTTTGATAATTTTATAAAAAAAAATTAATAGTTTTATGTGAAAAATAGTCAAAGAACAGATGTTTAGATTTTAAAAAGTAAGGATGCAGAATTTTGTCTTTAAACAAAACTTTGGATGGCAGTAAGTCTTCAAGCCTATATTTGGGTTTAACATGTTATCAGTTACAGTTGTTAAAATGTATTAAGTCAAGCTAATTTGAATACCCCATATACACTATTTCATTCCCCCTTCAGTGCAACTAGGCTACTAGTTAGATGCTTGCCTTATGTAGGATAATCTATCTAAACTTAAGTTTGACTATTTTTATTAGGTCAATCCGTAAAAATCTTAAACTCTTCTTGGATATTTTATGAATCCACCTAAATTTTAACCCAAGGCTCGAACGTTTTTTTGTCAGCTTTACCTTCCATCCTTAACCCATCGTTGATAAAGAGTTGTTAGCTAGGTCTTCTACAACTCTAATACCATGTTAGTACATGAGTCCGCCTGAGTTAGACCTTTTATAGCTCTGATACCATATCACAGATTCAAGTCCTTTTAAGATTATTAACACTGAGCATTAATATGTTTTGGCTTCTAATTGTGAAAATGACTTAAGCCAATTTATCTTGAATACATTTTATATTATATACTCTTTCATTTTTCTTTTCTTCCCAATATGAGACTTACATAATCCAGAAGTTATTGATCATACATGAAACTCTTGGCATGTGCAAAATTTAGAATTGTGAAGCTTCTATTCAATTAATAACATAGTAATAAAATGATTAATGATTTGCTTAATTAAGTATATATAAATCAAAGCAAGTACATATCACACAACATTCAGATCAAATTAATTTTAATATTATCTATTGCTGTTGTTCGTCTACATATATATATATATATAAAAGAAAACCCAAAAAGAAAAAAAATTGATAAAGTGGCATGTTACAATTATATATAGCCAACTGTTTAATTTAATTTATCTCATTTTGATTCAGATCACATAGTTTTAAGGTGAATATAATTTGATTTGATCATTCATTTTTTGAAACTTGACACAGGCTTGAGTCCATGTTTCATGGCAGCTTTCCAAACTAAATCGATTTTGTCGACGTCAATAGCCCCGACTTCGTGGTGATTCCACCCTTCCAAAAAATGCACGACTCCTCCTGCATGACATGCATGAACCACTCCTCGATCCATGGTATACTGTTCCAACAAATCAAGAAAATTTCTGAGCACTCAGATTAATTAGGAGAAAATCCTGATCTTGGTTATGATAGAGAAAATATGTGTGATGAACCTGTAACAGTTTGCAGTTTTTACTCAACTCTCAACAACCCTGGAGTCACATAAATGAGATGTATTGTGCATGTGTATGTGGGTGCGTAGAATTTGATAAATTTCTGAAAGCTGAAATAGTAGTTTAAGGACTATGCATGGTTGGTTACCTCACAACATCCGAGCCCTTCAACATCATCCGGCAATTTCATGGCTGCAAGCTCGCCGTAAGTGCAGTCTCTTCTGAAATGTAGAATTGGTGGTACCACAAATTGATGAAAATGAGTCCCAGATGGAGCCCAACTTTGCTCTCTTGGTGTAATCCACTTGCCCACTATCCAAGTCTGAAATTCGGGACCAAATTATCATCTTGGTAATTTACAAAAACATTTTATATTAATGCCAAACTTCACAGGTTGCTTGCACGATGTTACGAAAATCATATATAACTCACCTTACAATTTCTTGCTGCCTGGTATTTTGTTACTTGAACAAGATAATTTTGACAGTCTACGGGAGCTTCCTTTTGAATTTTTTGAAACCTTTCAGTTGATAGAGTCAACATCTGCAGAATTTTTCAGGCCATTAATGTGTTAATTTGATAGAAATATGGTCAAGGGACCCTCCATATGCATCTTATTCACAAAAAAATAAAAAGGAAAAAGACAAAGGCCAGTTAATGGAAGGCATTTCATGCTACTACCAACTCATTGAAGCTTCCACTAAGTCAATAGCAGCACGAAAAAGAAATGTTCAAGTGGGTGAACATTGTTTATACGGTACATTTTGTTCGTGGTATTTAATTGCAGAAGTATGACTACTTAAGTATCGCACCTAAATATCATGTTCATCCTAATTTTGCACCTTTTTTCTCGGAAACTTAAAACGGTGGCATTCAAAGCCCTTGATGGGTTACAAGTAAAATTCAGGAACTTGACTTTTAAAAAAAGTAAAAAATTGTATACTGTATACCATTGAAATTAATAAAGAAGATTAATTGTAGGGCAAGATTTACCAGGACTCTAACTCTCCTTCTGCAAAGGTAAAGAGCAATAGCTCTGCCAAGCTTTGAAGTAGCTCCTGTTAAGAAAACCTCATTAACACCCTTTGGAATTTCATTCAGAATGACAGCAGCAGTCAAGGTATTTCCATGAACAACTCTAACTTTAAGGTTCGGATGCTTGTCAACAAAGAGAGTTCCACCTCCATTTAAAGATTCATTCTGCGTATACAACATATTAATTAATCACTCAATTATCAAACGAACGAACGGATAATGTTAAAGAACCATAGATGAATCATGAAGATGGCGGACCCTTTCTTAGGTACGAATTTAATAAAGTGGCTCAAGGTAGGTCTAGTTATTCAATTCTCAGCCATTAATTGCTACTAATCTCTATAAAATAAAATTATTAGTTGAGCTAAATGTTGCTGACGAATCCAACAAAATTAAACACAGCAACTGAACGGATAGAGAGTGACTTTAAAGGACTAAAATGATGGCATACTGGCATATGTGATACCGTCAAGTGAAGCTATTAAAAAAGGTCCACTTTCATTTATTTGCTGCCTGAAAATTAATTTTACAACTACCCATTTCAGAAACCAGCTGAAAGAATTAATTATACAAACCTTATTCAATGCCGCAAGGCTAATGACTTTAACCCCTAGTCTATCTGCCCTCAAAATAGCCTGCTCAATCAGATTATTAATGCCTTCTCTTGCAAATGGCAAGAAATACTGCAAAAAATAGACAAAAAATTCAACATAATTCATGTATACTTTAAAATAACAGTCGATAAAATTAGCAGAAAACCGCGACAAATTTAGGAAATTTACGTGAAATCCATATCGCGGCACAGCCCAAGTTTGGTGCAATCGACCTCTGAGATAGTAAAAAGAGACTAAGAAAGTTTTGGACCATGCCCACATGAGAAGCATATACATGAAAGCTATCGGCCAAAATGGTGATAAAAAGTAGACAGTTCTGCAGGGCAATGAAGACGCAGTTCGAAGAACAAATGGCACGTGCATAGAAGATAGAACATCCACCACATGTGCGAGGAAAACAAAATCCGGAACCCTCCCATTTTTCCCTGCATTAATGAGAAAAGTTAAGGCGACCTTAATTAACTAGTCAATTGCCCTTTGTGGTGAAGTCAATGGTGAAGCAGTCTTTCGGTCAAATAATATATACCTGAAGCTAAAGAAATTTCTTTATGTTTTTGCCAAGATTTGGGATTAAGTGAGTTCCCCATGACATCAAATACAGGCATAAAGAGGCAGAAGTTGGTCTCCTTCTCTGTGTGATGCAGGCTGTGGTATCTGCAATATGCGCAAAAATAATAAGCCAAAAGAAATTAGCACAATAAAAATCTACGAAACTATTAAAAAAACATTAATGCACCGGCACTATCATTTAAGTTTCTTTATGTTGGTGGTTGGCATGTTTCCATTTACTTTCCTATCTACCATTTTGACCATATTGGTGAAATAATGCTATGAAAAAATGTGTCTCTTAAAATAATTAACTATCTAAAAATGTACAAAATTAGCTTCTTATGATTGGGAAAGAATAAGATGAAAATCGAGAAGCGTACTTATATCAACATCAGATTAGGGTTTATAATTATTCGGCTCGGTCCATTTTAACGATAATATCATCTAACACTTTTGGAAACTTGAACTAAATTTATAAGAATAAAACTTGAAGATTACATGGAGCTTGGAAGCTTTAAATGCCTTAAATCATGGTACTTGCTTGTGAAGAAAGAAAATATATACTTACGTGGAGGTACAGAGAAGGTATCGAAGAATTGGCAGGGCCTCGAACAATTTATGTGAGATAATTTCAACGTTGGAATGCCTCATAGATCTTAAAAAATCGAACACCATAATATAGCCATAAATCAAGCTTATTGATCCATATCCCATGAGAGAAGATCCAAGAATTGGAATTGCAATTACTACATTTAATGCTAGATGTTCTAAAGGAGTTGCATGCCCAGCTAAATAGAAAAAAATAGAAATTAAAAATCATATAATTAAATTGAAAAATAATACGAACTGAATTGATCATCAGTATACCAGTTGGAAAAAAGGAAATTTAAGTTTATACATCAATTGTACCTGATACAGCCTGAGGAACGGGAGATGAATGATGGAGAGAATGGTAATTTATGAAAAGGTAATTTTTATGGAAAAATCTGTGAAAAATATAATGTAAAGGCTCTGAAACTGTGACATGGAAAATTACTGCTGTAATAAACCCTTTAGTGTTCCATATAGGAAGGCTTTCAAGGCAAGGGAAGCTGTAATAGGCTAAGGCTGCAACTAGAGCATGAAGAATAATAAAATTATCCCTGACAAATAAATAAAAAATAATCAATATCATCAATCTAATAGAACAAGGTCAAAGAAGATAGAAAGATTGATCAATATATAATTGTATACCAGTTCCATTCACTGTCAATCTGCTTAAAATCGATCCCTTTCCGAATAATCTGGCGATTTCGAGTAAGGAAAAGCATGTTACTGTAGGAGTTCCAGTAGAGATGAATGAGTCCTCTAACTAAAGATAAGATGAGAATATGAATACACCAGTATTCAATTCTTGGCTCCTCTTGCATCCCTGAATGTAACACTTTTGCAGCAAATGGTCCATAAAGCAAATACTTCACCATACCAAAAACAACAATAAAAATTAACAGATTTTATTAAACATGAAATATATATATATATAAAGCATAAAAGTAACAGATTTACTAACATACTGAAAAAAATTACCTTGAAAACGCCTAAGTTCTCCCAAGGCCAAGTTGATAAAGGAGCAAATACCATTTTTTTTTTTTTTTTGTTTGGTTTCCTAGCTATCGAAGAAAGAAGAGATGGATAGATATATATAGAGAGAGATGAATGAGTATTAAAGGCTTGCCATACAATTACAGAATACAGTTAGGGGTCTTAATAATCAAGCACTTTCTTCTCCACAGTTATATTCTTTTTTTTTTTTTTTCTAAAAACGTCACTCGGGGAAGAAGATGAATTACGAGACAAAGCTGTATATTCTGAGTACTATAATGTGTTGAAATCTCTCTCTCCCTGTAACTTGGCAAGGCACAGCTGTAGTGATGGCCTCGCTTCAACAAATTTAATGCCTTTTGTATGGTTGGGAGAGTGGGGGATGGTTGATCGAAGTTTTTGGCCAAATGTCTAACTACCCCAACTATTTGTGGTCATCATGCTCTACTTGCCCTTTTTTTTTTCTTTTTTTTTTAATTATTAGTATCAATAATTAAAAAAATTAGTTAAAGAAAAAATTTTATATCTGAATCCATGAAAATTTCTTAAATACTAATTGATTTAAGTGCTTTATATGAATGTACACGTAAGTATCGTACTTTACAGCTCAAAACAAAAAAGTTCAAAGTTTGATTTTGTGCTAACACTGGAAAGTCAAGGAGCCTCGACTCAAGGAACTCTATTTTAGTTCTACAAAGTTTTATGTCCACTTTGTATATTTATATTACGCATTAGCTCTACGTTAGATTGTCTAAAATAGGGATGATAATGATGTAAAAAGGAATCGAATATCCTAATCTTCGTTCTCATCCCATTCTCACAAGATAAACTTTTTTAATTATTTATTATAAGAATGACAAAAAATCCCCTTCCCCTCTCATTCTCATAGTAAAAATTTCTCTCCTCTTATCTATCCATTTTATTAAAAAAATAATAAAATATTTATTATGTGTTAGAAAATAATAATAATAATTTAAACTTTTTAAAAATATTTTAATATTTAAAGATTTAGAAAATATATAAAGGAATACAAAAATCAAAGAAAGAATGCATTGAAAATATATTTATCCTTATTTCTAATTACAAGAATTTTAACTATTTACATTCTCGTTACAATCGAAGTTCTTATTGAAAAATCTTTTCTTTGTTCAAAGAGAAGTGAGTTGGGTATCCAATTTGGTGGTACCTTATGTTGTATTTAAGATCTATAAATAATTATTATTAGGTATATGTCTTTTAGACGTGTATTTATATTATATGAAATATTATCTTGTTTTAATTTACTCTTAAAGTAAGTCTTTGAGTTTAAGTTTATACTAAATATGCACCCCTTAAACTAAATACATTAGACAATCAAGAAGTTATGAATTAAATTTCATATACTTTAGATGTATAGAAAGAGTATTTCTATTTGTATTATTTTTTTATTTACTAATATAATCATATAATACGTCTTAAATTATGATTTGAAATGTGGGGACAGGGACGTCAAAGTAATTCCAGAATAGATAGGCATGAAAAAAAATTGAATTTCCTTAACTCGCTACATTAATGCGGCTTGAAGTTTTAATGAATACCGACTAACCACCGAATTTCAATGGAATCCGAATAGTTTAAAACAATGATAGCTATAAACTTTTGTTGTTTGAATTAGATTATTATATAATTACTATTCAAACTAATTCTTATATATATTGAAAATAATATAAATAATAACAATGCCAATTTTTTTGTAATTAATGTCACATTCTTTGATATATACTAATCCAAAGTTAAAACTGCAAATATTTAACACAACTCTTTTATTTATTTATTTATTTTTCAATTTTATGTTATTATGTTTATTACTGCAATAGTATTACACTTCGTATAATTAATTTCGTAATCCTAAAAAAGACAAAACTTAATTCCAAAGACAAGATTGATAACAGCCAACAAAATTATAAATTTGTGATAAGTCTATCGACATATTGCCATCCAAAGTTTCGATTAATGATAAATTGTCGACTATAAAAACTTTAAAAACCAAATACTCATTTGCTAGAGGGGTATTTTTATTTTTTAAAATTAAAATTAAAAATATTAAAATATAAATTTAAAATAAAATAATATTTAAATAATAATAATACATTAATTAAAATAAATATAAATTAAAATAAATATTTAAAAAGTAGTCATAAATATAGGTGGTAGTGGCTGCTTTTTAAATATTTATTATTTATAATTTTTATTAATTTTTTAATTTTTTTTTTATTATTTTATTTTAAATTTGTTTTTAATATTAATTATATTAAATTTTATAAAGGATATTTTGGTCTTTTTATAACAAAAGAGAGAGTATTTGATTTTTAATACTGTAACGGATGACAACTAATCATTAAAGGAAACCATGGGTAGTAATATGTTATTCAGCCTTTTGTGATACATGGAAACAAATTTTGTCATAGATTCAAGCTTTTGATCAAGCAAGAGCAGGGCTTTATGAAGATTAGTTGTACATCGCAATTGAATTCCCTTAACCACCCAATAGAATTTAGTTGGGGAAATGGAAGATGCATGCATTGGTTTTCAATTTTCATATCATGTCGGCACAAAATTTATTTCAAAGTTTCTGCAGTTTCACAAATAAAATATTGAGTTTCCATTGTGTTTATAACATATGAAAAGAAAAAGAGAAACCCTAAGCCGCCTTGGTTTTCAAATTGATACTATTTGGGATTTGACTTCATATTTGCCTAACTGATTATTACATATGAGTGATTGATTTTCTTATATAGGGATACCCCACTCGTAAAATTTAATCTCTTTTTATGTTCTCTTAAAGCAGCTTAACCTGAATATAATTATGTTTGAATTAAGAAACAAATCCAACTCTAATCGTTACACCAAATTTCATAATCATAAATTAAAGTTGATTGATAAAGAGAGTTTCAATGATTTGATAATTTCTAAATTTCAGGTTGGTTTGTCTCATTAACAAGCCTATTATAAGTATGCTTAAGTTTCAAAAAGACTGGAAATATAATTAATAATTTATGAAAAACTGTTTAATGGATATACTTAAATAAAGTTTTAAAATTAATTTATAAAAAAATTAAATAAGTTAGAATTCTTTCAAACATATTAGAAAATTAAACTTTAATGTTTTTGATAAGTAAATGCAACGTACATATATTGATATTTTTAATGTTTTAGGTTGATCTATCAATTCGCATTTATCTAACAATCTCCTAACTATTACCAATATTTTGTTGACAAAAACGGTACGATCGGATTCGAGCAAATTATCTTGATTTAAACATGTATTTAATTTGATTTGAGTTAAATTTAAATTAGAGATTTAGTTTAATAATTCAATTTGAATATTTCTCTGACGAAATTATTTATTCTGTCAATAATAATATTTATACAATTAGTGATGTTATTTAATTTGTTAGTAGTATTTTAGGATACATCCGACTAGTTTAAACAAATCTAAACTCGACTTTGAACTAACATCATAATTATAAATCAATTTGAACTTAAATCAATTTATTGGTTAGAATCTATCATAATAATAAATCAAAATCATATTATGCGAATCTAATTTTTGTCAAGTCAATTTGAAGCATTCATTGTGCCAGAGAAGTAGAAACTTCAAATACTTACATTATAATTATAAATAAGTGTTCTTGATTTTTATCAACATCGATAGTTTAATTTTGAGGAACTATCATTAATATAATTGTTGATTTCTATCTCATTATATTAATTAATAGGCCAAAGGACATATTTCCATCCATACTTTTAGGCGGGGATAAAGTCTCACCCACTAACTTTTAAATACTCAGATTCTCACTTTTTATTCAATTTTTATCCAATTTTACTAATCTATTTTATAAAATAAATACCCTTATTAATAAAAATTTATAATAAAAATAGAAAATAATATAAAAATATATTAAAAATTATAAAAAAATTTAAAATTTTTTATAAAATTATAAAAAATATTTAAATTTAAAAAATTAAAACCCAACCACCGCTGCCGTGTCAACGGCAGTGGCCGCAGCAAATAGCACCAAGTGGTCGTTCTGACCACCTTGTTCTAAGGGGGGCCAGATCTGGCCACCCTAATCAACGGAGGCGGCCAGATCTGGTCGCCTCCTCTTTTGGCAAAGGCGACCAGATCTGACCACTTCCGCCCGAAACCTTGGCCAGAAATGGCCATTGGGGTCAACGCCGACCATTTCTGACTGTTTCTGGCCTTTTTTTCTGGCAGAGGCAGCCAGATCTGGCACCTCCCCTAAAAGACGAGGTGGCCAGATCTGGCCAGCTCTGTCGATTCGGGAGGCCAGATCTAGCCTCCCTTGGAACCAAGTGACTGGAACGGCCACCTGGTGTTATTTGTTACGGCCACCGCTGTCGGCACGACGACTGTGACTGAGTTTTAATATTTTAAATTTAAATATTTTTAATAATTTTATAAAAAAATTTTAAATTTTTTTATAATTTTAATATATTTAAATATTATTTTATAATATTTTTAATTTTAAAATGATAAAGTTATCTCTTAATTTACTGTTAACTACTAAATTTAACAGTGAATAAATAAGATTTTAAATTTTTTAAATTTGATGAATGAGACTTTGTTCTCATCTCAAATTATGGGTGGGAACATGTCCTTTGGCCTAATTAATACGATGCCGCTGTATGAAGAAAACACAAGACTGAAAGCACTGCAAAGCGATTTCGTCGCCATATTTGAAAATTTCCAAGCTAACATTGACATCAATTTCTTGTCAGAGGAGTGACATATGAATGAACAAAGCCAGCAATTTGTCAAATTGTTCACATTAATTTCTTGCCTGTTCAATAAATAAATGTTGGTTAGGCATAGATTATGTTACAGATACTTTCGATAGGAAATTATTGACGTATTTATTACTTCCATGCAAAGCATTCTTTCACTTAATTGTGTTGAAGATATTTTCACCTAAGTGATTCGGAACTTTAATTTCTTTGGAGCACACTGGAACGGTCAGTCAAAGATCCGGTGGTCAATCTGAACAGGGTCCATATTAGATGTGTTAATTATTAGACTCAGATTGATCCAGGTGAATTTCACAAAGATGATCTCATCAAATCATCATAAGACTCAATCCGAGTATTACAATTCTATTTCGTTGAATATTATAATATTTAAATAATTCATCGGATGAATTTCTTGACCGAGTCAATGCTCTATTCAAATTTGAAAGTACTGATATGCATGAATTGAGTTGGATTTATTTCTAAACGAACCAAAATATGAAAAGGAAAAAAATATATATACGACGTTGCTGTGATTTTTCCTTTTAATTGCAAGGAAAAATGGTAAAATGGTAGATTTACTAAAATTTAGGTATGATCAAAATTTTCCATAAATTTAAATGGGTGATTTATCAAATATAAACAATGGTTTTAAAATTATCATATGTTTAGTTTGTGATAAATCTTATTAGTTTAACAATAAAATTACGTGCAGTTGTAAAGATTAATAATTTAAATCTAAATAATGATATATTACCACAAAACACTCTAACATCAAGATTTGTCTTAGAATTAAAAAATTTATAAACTTTAATTGAAATTACAATTTAAAACAGTAATAAACATATAATAAAATGACAGCAAAGGAAAAAAGTTTACTCAATGATTTATACTGATTCAGAGATTTCATCCAAACATTTCACGTTTACTTTTTCATATAATTGATTTGAAGTTTCACTAGTAATTCAAAATTGTGTCCAACTTATAAGATTTCATCTAATACAATAATTATATGATATTTTACTGACAACTCATTTAATACAAATATACAAAGATTTGAGTACAAAGAATTTCTCTCAAACATATTTAATTAGGCTTTAGGGAGAGAATATATTGCTATGAAAAGAAGAAAATGGTATGTTGACGTGCTTGAGATCTCTATCAAATTGAGTCCTTTTGATAGTCACAAGTTTGTTGGAAAAGAATAGTAGTCGATAAACATAAATTAAATTTGTTGGCAGATGAAAATTCTAAGTTTTGTGCTAAATTTGCCACGAAGTCACACATGCCTCAAGGGGATGTGACCAGCGTAAGTAGTGTGGAGTGAATCACCAATGCTCGCAAGCCTTTTGCACAAACTATCTAAATCTAATGATACACAAATCATAATTCATACATTTGATGCACTAAAGAAAGGTATGACATAATACTTTGCTGGATGTCAAGTAAACATTAATACATTGGGTTTGAGAATCAAGAACATCTCAATAACAAAACGATAGTTTTACAAAATAGTATATGAATTAATGAAATACAAGGTGGATATCAAGACTACAAAAGAACTGGTGATCTAATTATAACTACAAAAAAAATGAAGTTTGAATATCAACCTTGTCTATGAAGTTTAAGTTTGAGATTGGGAGTCACAAAATAATTGGATTGATGTCAACTAGGAACTGAAGCAAACTATCAACCATTTGAAGTGTTTTTAAAAAGTGGGATGAGCATACCGACGCTAATACTTAATGAGTGGGTAAGTAAGAAAAACAAGTGAATTAAGCAAGTTGTCTTTCTATCATATGTTCTTAAAAGTATTTACAAACTTAAATAATTCATTTCTACTTAAAACATAAATCTTGGTAACTATTGGAAAACATAAAGTAACTTAAACTTTTATTCTTTCTTAGTCACGTAACCAAGGATCAATGCATTCCATCTCTTAGGGAATACTTAACTTTACCTCAAGAAAAACTTTCACCTCATAGGGGATATGGGTATTGTAAAATAGTTCAAGTCTTAGTTATCTCACAAAATTGGTACAAACCCTCAAATCACGTCATATTGGTGTAAGGCCTTCAACTCAGAAGGAATTAAAAATCATGTTCTTTCTTTATTGCATTCTTATTTCACTTAAGGATTTATGTGAAACATAAAGAATATCTCATTAATAGTTAACTTAGAACTCATGAAAGTTAAGTATACAAATCATGCAAAGTATAAATTTCCAATGTATATATTATGTAAAGCATAAATCTCATTATTTCTTCAAAAGCACTTAACAACTTTTATACTTAACATATTTGTAACAAGCATTGTTTTCTTCTCCTTTGATTAATATTAAATAGCATTTGATATACATATAGAAAATACTTATGTTGCTTTTATAACCACTCACCTTAAAAAGCTTGTAACCAAAACTATGGTTGCGGAGAAAGAGAAGGAACTGTCACTAGAGGTTTTGTGATAGCAACTGGAGCTCTTAAACCAAGAAATAAAAAATGACTCAATAATACAACCCAAAATCAAACTCAACATAATGATTTCAAGGATTGGAACATTCTAGGTATCTTAAACATGATGATGGGATGTAACTAGGAAAAATCAAGACTTAAACATTTATGTAGAGCGTTTTAGATTTTTTGAAGAAAAACTAACTAATTAATATTAGATTGATTCAAATTCCAAATAGAAAAATGCATTCAAAATATGTTAAATGACATGAAAAATTCCATACTTTAATGTCCAAGAGCTCATATGCATCGTCAAGAATCGAACAAACTATCAAAAACCCAAAACAAATACATATGCAGCTTTGTTGTGACTTGATGCACATATGACACCATGGATGGGCAGAAGTCCACCATGGATGGGTGAAAGTCCAACATACACAAAAAATGCCAATAGTAAATGGGCAAAAACTAAACGTCTATAACTTACTTATAGCACACTTGTAACATCCCAGTGTTAGAATTGTTGGATTTCCCATTTTTCTATCATGCACGACTGTGCACCCCTAAGGTGCACAATTATGCATGCTTATTGAAATGCAGCCGCTATCTTTTAAGTCATGTTTATCCCTTTTTCATCAACATTTTCACCCAAATTTCCTTCTACTTACAAAGAATCTTAACCCTAGAAGAGAAGACCAATATCCAGAGATTCTAATTAAAGCTAGAAAGTGAGATTTATTTGGAAAAAGAAGCTTAAATGGCCATGGCATCAGGTAAGTGCTTCCTTGCCTCTTTCTCTTGTTCTTCTTATATGTGTTTGCTATTTATTTGAGCCATGATGATGATTTCAATGTGTTTTATGATTTTATGGCTAGATTGAATGAGGAAAATGATGACAAGAGAGCATGATAATGAAGTTACTGCTCAAAAAAATGTTTTGTATGTATATTTATGTATATGTGCTTTAAAGAGCTTTGGATGCTTGCTTTAAGGAGTTTGGTGATTATTAATGTGATTGATATGTGTAAATGAAGTGTTTTATATGTAGAATGTGGTTAATGCAAAGTGATTTGTGTTTGTTTAAAGATTAGATGGAATTTATGTATGTTCAGCCATAGTTTCACCGAAGCAGTGTAGGATGCACACATGTGCGATCATGCTTTGTAAGATCATGGTCATGTACGCGCAAAGCATGCACAACTAGATCTGAGTAAGGTCATGATCATGCATATTGAGGTCACAATTATGCATTTATAAAAGGTTAGAAACTTTACAAAATTCATAAAAGTTAGCACGATTTCATGCATGACTAGACACAGGACCGTATAGCCAATGCACGACCGTGTGTCTAGGCATGCACACTCGTGCATCCAGTTAAATTCATAGATATGGTTTCAAATAAAGCATAGAACATAGAAATTTACACACAACATCTACTTAGCACCATTATAAGTCAAAATAAACAGAGATTACATATTATGACATGACATTTCATATCAATGTTTTCAAAAAAAGATCCAAATGCATGTTTTTAAAAATAAAAAATATGATGCTCTAGATATGATTTTAAGAGTAAATACGATGGGCACTTGTGAGTTGCACACCTATTAGGGAATGAGCTGATGTTAGTTACTTCAAATAAGTTTATCTTGCTTCTAGTCTTTTTCTAAGCCTTTTTTTATCCTTAAATGGTTGTAAAATAAGGTTGTAATAGGTTACCTTCCCTTTCTTCTTCTTTCTCTTCTTCTATTCTCTTAGAACGTAAGTGTGAGGAGTGGATAAATGGTTTACTATCTCAAAAAAAAAAAAGGAAGAAAAAATATATATTAGCTAATCTGGTATGATTATACTTCTTATAGTTATGTGTTTTTACCTCTCTTTGCCACTCATTCCTCTCTCTTTCAACTTTTTGACTTAAATTAATCTTATTGGTTTATGTCTTTACTTAGTAACTTTCATATCTCTATTAATATACCCTTGCCCAGGAATCAAATTACTAAATACGTGCATGTCATGTGTAAACATACACAGCAAACCTGAATTTTAGGATACGAGTGTTATATTAGACAGATGAGTATATATCTTTGAGTAAATGGTCATGACTCTTTCATTAATTACCTCGAGTAAAATTCCAATGGTCAACTTAACTACTCTCGCTAGTACATATACGAGTTTGCATCATAGATGCACGATCATGTGCCTTTATATATGAAGATCAATTTAAGAATTCAAGAGCTAGCATGATTAAAAAAACAAGACCTTACACATCTTTAATTTGGCTATATGTTTAATACACAAACATGTGTCAAATCTTAACTTTCTTTAGTTTGACCATGCATAAGACCTTATACACTAGACATTTGGTCGTGTTTTTAGTTAATGCTTAATGTATGGCCATATAGTCTCAATATACATGAGCATGTGCAAAAAGCTAACTGCAGTCTATATTGCTTTAATCTTGACCATGCATGGGACATGTTGCACAAGATAGGTTTGATTATACATGACGTCAAAACACTCACACATGATCACGTGTTTATGATTCATGGTCATGTACAAAAAATATGAAAAAAAAAAACCTCAAAAGACAAAACCTGGCATGAGTAAAGTACAGGGAGTTTTTCTTCACATGCACAAATGTAAAGTAAACTATGCACAAGTGTACGTCTAATGAACATGATTATGTATCTAGGCAAAATTGATAAAATAAAAGTTCATTCGATTTTGGTCATGAACTTAGTCATGCCTTGAATAAATTAGCATATTTAAATATATTTTTGTTATCATCAATATATCAAGGGTCCAACAGTCTTCCCTTTTTTATTAATAACAAAAAAGTTAAAATTCACAATTAATAAATTTAAATTTTGTAAAAATTAAAACCAAAAACTCCCACTTACAAATGTACTAAAATGTTCACCCTATTTTGAGCATTTAACCAAATTTTAACATTTCCTTTCTCCCATTTTTTAACATAAATAAAACAGTTCATTTCTTCCCTTCTATACCACAATCAACATCAACTAGGTTACAACATTTAAACATTATTTCAACACTTTACAATATTTCAACTCATTCAAACCAATACGAACATCATTTCATCAAATACAACTTTAATAACTTAACAATATGTTGGAGTAAGTGTTCTAGAACCAATCTTCTTTATAATATAAATCCATAAGAAGTCATATTAGAACTTTTTAATGACACTCTTTATTTGTAACTGTATATGTTTATATGTATGTTTAGATAAATGTACTTATATTGGTAGAATCATGGCAAATGATCAATAAGTTAGTTTATTGTAAGAACCTTATGATCAAATTATGTGGTCGATCTAGAAAAGTTCATAGCCTTAGTATTATACTAACTAAAGGTATAAATAATACGATGAAACTATTATTATGTTGAATGACTTTGTTGAAAAGTAACAATAGATTTCACATGTCAAGGTTATTAATGTCGACCTAATATAATACATGGGTGCATGTTAGGAGCATGCCTATTGGATAGACCCTACAAGAAGATTTCATATAGATGGTAACCTTAATATTTATGGAATATATCTTCTAATAGACAATAGTGTTTATGACTTTTAGATATGAGATAACCAGAATATTTCGTATATCGATCAACATAGTTTAATACTAGTCCCTTTTTAAGATTATGAGAATAATAGTCATTGGTTATATCGAAAAGTGTAACAAGACTATGATAGATCAATAAAAGATTTATCACTCTTTGATATAGCAAAAAGATATTTCATGATACCAATTTATCGATGCCCATAATCAATAAAATTTGTGATTGTTGAAAATGTTATGAGCTAAACCTCAATTATTAGCAAATATACTAGTTTGAATGAGTACAACAACGTTAACTTTGAATTATCGGCCCACGAAGACTATGTTGACTCATAAACCTCTTAATTATTATGTTATTTGAACTATCAATGTTAAATGGCACTTACTTAATTCTTAACTAAAACGATTCAATATATTAAACTAAACTAAAGTGAAAGAAATCAACAATTATGTAAAGATAATTCAAAAATTGAAACACTAGGGTTGAGGGTTTATCTACTTGTTAACTCAATCATTGACATTTAGTAATTCATCCAATATTCATTCATTGATGATTTAATTCACTACCCTAATAATAAAAACTCTCGTTTGATATTAACTTATTCTCATCATTGACTACCTCCCCTTGGAGTACCCATTAATGGCAAATGATGCAAAAAGCTTAAGAATTCATCAAGATCACACAAGCTATGTAACTATCTTTGGTTTTCTTTTTGCTAAGCTCATGGAAATTATAATAGCTTAAAATTTATAATAACTTCTTAGTAATTGTTACAAATCCTAAGATCAATTGAATGGCAACCAATCATTCAAAGGTGTTAAGCATAATAATAATCACTCATTCATATTTTATTATCAATAATTGAGTTTTATAGGCAAACTACATTTTTGCCCTAGTAAAGAAAATTTAATTCATAGTAACAAGAAATTTGAAACAAAAACTTTAGAAAACATTGTATTTTACAACAAATAAATAAAGACTCTTGAGTGAACATTGCCTTGAATTCTTGTATGATCCTTGCTCTCCAAGTAATCTTAATTTTGAATCTTGATTAAATTTGCTGTTGGATTGATCAACTTATGTTGTTTGCTTGATCTTTCTTTGCTATAGCTCTTTTGTTCTTCAAATTATAGATAAAAGAAAAGAAAGACGACTCAATGTTATATCCTCACTTAAATATTAAGACAACTTATTATAATCCTAACTAGAATAGGAAATATGAAATTTAAGTCAGTGTTGTTGTACCATACTTTACTCTATTTCCCTGTCGTGGAATGTAGCATCCCAGGTTTTAGAAAGCCCTTAAGGGTAGAGTTTTGGGGTTAGAAATAGAATTCAGTGATAGATTGGGGGTTTAGAAGAGTTCAGGGGTGAGATGGTAGTTTTCCAGAGCAGTGTGGCCTTCATATGATGCCTTTAGGAAGGTTTTAATCATGCGAAGCGCGGGAAATGAATTTCCTTTATTTTCCCTTGGTGCACTCTCGTGCATCATCCCTGCACGTCCGTGCAGGCGGGTAGAAAAGGATAGAGATGAGGGAGTTATTGCATTTTCTCACCCATTTCAGATTTCTCTTCTTTGTTTTCAGCAGCTCACAGCCCTAGGCGTGAAATCCAGTTTCCAGCAGCTCCCAATCCAGCAAGAGATCAGAGAGAATAGTTTGGATTAGAATTCCCAACAGCCATGTCAAGAGGTAAATGTTTCTTACTTCTTCCAGTGCTTCCAGCGTGCTTTGATGCATGTGTGTTGTGGTTGGAAACGTGTGTTTCCATTTTCAGTGTGTTTGGTTGAGTATATGTGATGATATATGATGTTTGAGATGATTATTTCCCATCCAATAACATGCTTGCTTTGCTCGTGTGTGTGATGTTTGAGTTTCCATGGTGAATTCAGTAGAAATGGATGGAAGATGAAATTGATGCATGATATGTGTATATTGAA
>JAJEJH010000132.1:5000-81166 GCA_026122585.1 Anacardium occidentale
CTCAATTTCATTCTAATCGAATTACATTCCAGCCCTACGACAACCAATCCAATCTCATTCCGTCCCAAAAGCATTCCTTTCAGCCCATTTCCATTCCAGCACAATTCCATTCCAGCCCAATGACATTCCAACCATTTTCATTCCAGCATAATCACATTCTAATCCAATTTCATTCCAGACCATCTCATTCTAGCCCAACCTATTCCAGTCCAATATGAATTCAACCCAATAGCCTTTACAACCCAATACCCTTTTAGCCCATGATCATTCCAGCCTATTTAATCCAGCCCAATCCTCTTTTTACCCATTCTTATTTTCTTTCGGATTTTATTTTTATTAGAACATCGGTAGGAGTAGGAACAGTAACTAGAGTAGAAACAAACCAGGAATAGAAATAGTAACATTATACGAATAGGAATAGGAATACAAAATAAAATTGGAAGATGAATAACATAAATAAGAGTAGGATAAGCATGAGATTAGAAACTAGAGTAGCATCAAGAACACGTTTTCTTTTCTATTGCCTTCCAATTCCTTCCTTCGCTTTTCCTTCCCAATATAACCCAGATCACTCAAGAAATTTTATTATACTAGATCCAGTTAATAATATTGGTTAGTCGCCAACAATTCTTTCTCGTGCAAGACAATAGAGGCTGTACTAAAAAGATAAATATATGGTGCATAAAAAGTCATGATTGAATTGAAGTGGAGAACAAATCTTCGATTTCGTTTTGAACTCTGCAAGTCGGTCAAAAAACGCAAGCTCCTCGTAGTCGTGATATATTTAATAATAAAAAAAAAAAAAGGAAGAAGACTGATTCAAGACGCCTTCGCAAAAAGCCAAGTGACGCAGGCTCTCGTTGCAGCCTCTAAATAATAAATATCTACTCTGTTCGAGAAGGAAAGAAATATTATTCCTTTTAAAATTTTCAAAAACAATCTCAATGCTCAACAAATTCATTCAATTGATTAATTATTATTTTATAATTTTGAATATTATTTTATAATTTTATTATAATATTTTAATCCTTTTTTAAAAAATAATATAATATTTAATTAATAAAAATTTTAACAAAATTAGATAAAAATATATGAGATAAATATTTTAATTAAAAAAAACTAAATGACATATTTCCATCCAAAATTTTTTTAAATATAAATTTTCATTCAAAAAATTTAAAAAAACTAAATATTTATCGGTTAATCAAAATCATCAATTAAATTTGTTGAATCTTTGATATTTTGATGATAATAAAAATATGTTTAAATTGTTAATAAATCTCTTGCATAAATTAATCTGTGACAAAAGAATGGAGAAAAGCTTTATTTTTACAGGTTATAGATCTCGCACAATCGTGTGCTACTTTAGCACAACCGTGCTTGACCAAAGGCTTCTTGTGTGTCCAGAACACGGGACCGTGCACCTGACCATGCTAGGTTCTGTGAAAAATTGAAGAAAATTTTCAAGACCAACACGACCGTGTGTTCATTATGCACGACCGTGTGCATGCACAACATGGTTAAAGCACCATCAATTCAATCGTGTAAGATGACCATGCATAGTCAAAGCTTCAAAGTCAAGTACAGGACCATGCACATTTCGAACACACGACCATGTGTGTAATTCATGAAGAGCATGAGATATCAAGTCGTGTAATGAAGTTGTGCATGAAGTCAAAGGAAGGCAATCAACGCACGACCGTGCACATAATAGATACACAACCGTGCGTGATGAAGAATGAAGAGCACTACCAAAGGAGTCTTATAAGACTGATCGTGCATGAAGCTTAAAGGCATTCAGCAGACACACGATCATGCGGACATGGCACACGACCGTGCTCAAGCAAAAGATGACTCGTGTGTTGCCAGTGTGTTAGTCGTGCACCAATGTCGTGTGAGCTTCTAGAATTTTAAACCAAATACCATGAAGGCATGAAGCACGACCGTGCGTCAAAGGCACACGATCATGCACCATTGGCGGTAATGTTTAATTCGACTGTTGAGAGTCTGATCGATGCCATAAATGCAGCAAGCACGATCGTGTACTCGAAGTACGTGCGCTTGAAAAATTTATTGTAGAGCATACTTTTTCAACCACTCTAAAGGATAGAAAGCTAGGCAAGCGGATTCTTGCTACTTCAGGCAATAAATTGGGTATAAAAGGAGACACATTTGAAGTGAAGAAGGTTAGAGAAACGAAATAAAAAAAAAAAATCAATCTACTTGTTCTACTTGCTCTTCACTCATTACTTATTCATCTTTTCTCTAAAAGCTTACTCATATACTTGAGAGAACTGTATTCTTTATTGGATTTTCAGCCTAGTTAGAGGCAAAAATCAATCTCTTTCACAATCAATATTTCTACTGTAAAAAAGGCGAAATTCCTTTAGTGAAAAACTATTATATCTTATGGTTTAGAAAATAGTGGAAGCTTCAGTCGAGTTTGATTGAGGAAGAGGACGTAGGAGGCTTGTGTTCAAAACTCCGAACCTCTATAAACTGGCTGAGCACTCTCTAAACTCTTTCTCTCTTTGTTGTGATTGTTGTGTATTACAATTATTGCATTTGTTGTGTTAATTGCATTAGATTTTTTAAATAATCCTATTCACACCCCTCTAGTATTATTTCTCTAGCTATTAAAGTTTTTTAATTGGTATCAGAATAGGTCTCTAGGAAATTTACAAAATCTAACGATTTTTATAGTAAAAGATCCATATAAAGAAATGGCTAGCACACCTGTTTTTAGTAAGGGGCAATGCACAACTAGACCACCATTGTTTTGTGGTATAAATTACACTCAATGGAAGATTAGAATGAGATTGTATATCAAATCAATAAATTATAAGTTGTGGAAAATCGTTAAACATAGTGATTTTGTTCCCATAGACCCTAGAACAAATTTGCCAAAAGTTGAAAATGAATATAATGATGAAGATGAAAAATTATTAAGTTTGAATTCCAAGGCCATTAATATCTTATTTTGTGCTTTGGATTCCATCGAATTTAAAAAGGTGTCATCATGTGAATCAAATAAGGAAGTGTGGACTATCCTACAAACCACACATAAATGAACAAGTTAGGTAAAGGAATCTAAGATCGAGCTATTGTTTAGGGAGTACGAGTTGTTCAAGATAAAGGTGAACGAGAGCATAACGGATATGTACAAACGATTTTCGAACCTACTTAATGATTTAAAAGGATTGGGGAAGAGATTTGAGAATGTAGAATTAATAAAGTAAGTGTTGAGGTCCTTGTCGAAATCTTGGACCATGAAGGTAACTGCTATAGAAGAATCCAAAGACTTAACAAAATTAGGGATAGACGAATTAATTGAAAGTTTGCTCACCTTCGAAATGAAGAGGAAACCGAAGGAGAATGAGAGCAAAAACACTAAAAGCATTGCTTTGAAAGTAGTAAAAGAAGAAGAAGAAGAATCTTCCATGGATGAGGAGGACATCAACCTGTTAACAAGAAGGTTTGGCAAATTCTTGTCAAAGAATAGAAGAATGAAGGAGAGAAACAACTTCAAATCAAAAGGGAAAAACAAATAAAATAATGACAAGGATGTCATTTGTTTCAAATGTAAAAAGATTGGACATATTAGACAAGATTATCCAATGCTTAAAAAAAAAAAAAAGAAGAATGCTGAGAAAAGATTCAAGAAGAAAGTATTAGCTGCCACTTGGAGTGATAGTGATGATGATAGTGATAAAGAGGAAAGGGTCAACTTGTGTTTTATGGCCAAAAGAGATTCGGAGGATAAAGAGGTATGTGAATCCAATTCATGCTCTTATAATGAATTACAATATGCTTTTGATTCTTTATTATTAGAATTCAAAAATATTAGCTCTAGGAATAAAATGTTGAAGAAAGAAATGACTAGTTTGAAGTTGAGTTTAGAAAAGGTTGTAAATGAATGTGATAAAGTAAAAAATGAATTGAAAATGCATTAGATGAAAAACCTAATGTTGAAAACAATTTGAAGTCACTTAAGAAAGAAAATGATGAGTTGAAAACTAACTTGAGTAAATCAAATGAAATCTTGGAAAAGTTTAAGGTAGGAACTAAAAGATTGGATAAGATGCTTGCATCTCAAAAAAGTGGTTTAAATAAAGAAGGTTTATGATACAATGGAGGCAATCCTTTCTTAAACAACTATAAACCTTTAAAAAGGCCTCAAGCCCTTGAAATGAAATGCAAATATTGCTTTTATCTTGGACATACTGTTAGAAAATGTCCAATTAGGAATGACAAACTTTATAGAATAAAAATGGTTTGGGTTTCTAAAAGGACAATTAAAACTAACCTTCCTAGACCCAAAATCATTTGGGTACCAAAGAAGAGTTAAATATGTTTCTTGTTTAGGTGTGCTTAGAGGTCAAGAAAAAGAAATCAAGCAAGTGGTACTTGGACAGTGGATGTTTAAGACACATGACCAGAAACAAGAACTTTTTCACATTGTTAAAGGAAATGGATAGAGGAAATGTAAACTTTGGAGATAATTCAAAAGGAAAAATTGTTGGAATTGGCTTCGTAGGTAACTCTTCTCTCATCATCAATGATGTATTGTGTGTTGAAGATCTTAAACATAATTTGTTAAGTATTAGCCAATTATGTGATAAAGGTTTCAAAGTATGCTTTCATGCTTTATGTTGTGAAATTACTGATAAAAGCACTAACAATATTGCATTCATTGGACATAGAGATTCAAATGTGTATGTAATTGATTAACATAATATTGCATCAAATGATTTGTGTCTCATGTCAACCAAGGAGGAAGCCATATGGTTGTGGCATAGAAGATTAAGACATGTTATCATTGATGTTTTGGAAAAACTGTCTAAAAATGATTTAGTTAAAGGCTTGCCAAAACTTGTTTTCAAGAAAGATGGAATTTATTATGCATGTGCCTTAGGAAAATAAACTTCATCAAGTTTTAAAAGTAAAAATTGTGTTTATACATCTAAACCACTTCAATTATTGCATATGGACTTGTGTGGACCTTTTAAAACCATGAGTTTAGGAGGAAAACGTTATTACTTTGTAATAGTCGATGATTTCTCTAGGTTTACATGAGTTTTGTTACTTGCACATAAGGAAGATGTTTTTAAAATGTTTGTGTCATTCATTAGAAAATTGCAAAACCAAATAGGTTATGCAATTACTTGTATTAGGAGCGATCATAGGAAAGAATTTGAAAACTCGGATTTTGAAGCATATTGTAATGAATATGACATTGAACATAATTTTTCAGCCCCTAGGACACCTCAACAAAATGAAGTTGTTAAGAGAAGAAATAAAACATTAGTAGAAATGGTTAGGACCATATTGTGTGAACATGATTTGCCAAAATCTTTTTGGGGAGATGTCATAAACACTTTATGTTATATAATTAATAGAACTATGATTAAGTCAATCCTTAAGAAAACTCCTTATAAATTATTTAAAGGGAAAAAGCCTAATATTGCATATTTTTATCCTTTTGGTTATAAATGCTTTGTACTCAATAATGGAAATGATAACTTAGGAAAATTTGATGCCAAATCGGATGAAGCAATTTTCCTAGGATATTCTTCCACCTCCAAAGCGTATAAAGTCTTCAACAAAAGAACACTTGTTGTTGAAGAATCTATACATGTATTATTTGATGAGTCTTCTTCTAAGTGTGTAGATAGGTAAAATGATGATGAAGTGGTAAAGCTTATGAAAGATTTCAAGCTAAATGATAACCCCACTCCAAAGGAAGAACAGACTCAAATTGTGGAAACACCCCAAGATGACATACTTGTGCAACCACAATAAGTGCAAAAAGAGATTTTCTTCCCAATAGTGAAAGATGAAGTTAAAGAAGGAAATATCATTGGTAACCCATCTCAAGGGGTAAGGATAATAGCTTCAATAAAAAACACTTGTGAGTTTATGGCCTTCTTGTCACAAATAGAACCCAAGAAGGTGGATGAAGCCTTGAAGGATGAGAGTTAGGTGTTGGCCATGCAAGAAGAGTTGAATCAAGTTAAGAGGAACCAAGTATAGGAACTAGTTCCTGGGCCAACAGATCATCCCACCATCGACACAAAATAAGTATACTGAAACAAGGTGGATGAATCCAAAATTGTTACAAGAAACAAGACTAGACTGGTTGTTTAAGGCTACTCTCAAGAGGAAGGTATTGATTTCGATGAAACATATGCCCCCGTAGCTAGATTAAAGGCACTTAGGATATTGTTTGCTTATGCATGTCATTTAAATTTCAAACTTTTTCAAATAGATGTTAAAAGTGATTTTCTAAATGGTTTCATTCAAGAGAAGGTGTATGTAGAATAACCTTTCGATTTTGAAAATTCAAGTTTTCCAAATCATGTATTTAAGTTAAAGAAAACTCTTTATGGTTTGAAACAAGTTCCTAGAGCTTGGTATGAAAAATTAAGTTCTTTTTTAATTGAAAATGGTTTTTCAAAAGGCAAGGTGAACACCACCTTATTTATTAAGAAACATAAACAAGATATCTTAATAGCTTAAATTTATGTTGATGATATCATCTTCGGTGCTACTAATGAATCTTTATGTAGAGAGTTTTCTAAGATGATGCAAAGGGACTTTGAGATGAGCATGATGGGAGAACTACATTACTTCCTTAGGTTGCAAATTAAACAAATGAAGGAAGAGACTTTGTTCACTCAATCAAAGTACACTCAAGACCTCATAAAAAGGTTCAATATGTATGAGGCCAAGGAGCAACCAACACCAATGAGCACTTCAACAAAGATTGACTAAGATGAAGGAGGTAAAAATGTTAATACAAAAACATATAGAAGTATGATAGGTGCATTACTATATTTAACTGCATCTAGGCCAGACATTTTGCTTAATTTATGTATGTGTACTCAAATCCAAGCAAATTCTAAAGAATCGCATTTGAATGTAGTAAAACGAATTTTGAGATATCTTAAGGGAACATCGAATATTGGTTTATAGTACCCTAAGAACTCAACATTCGAATTACGTACCTTTTTAGATGTTGATTTCGGAGGTTACAAGATAGATAGGAAAAGCACTAGTGGTACATGTCAATATCTAGGAAACATGTTAGTTTCATGGTTTTCAAAAAAGTAAAATTCGGTTGTAACTTCTACTACAGAAGCTGAATATGTTTCTGTGGCTAGTTGTTGTGCCCAAATTCTTTGGATGAAACAACAACTTTCATACTTCAATTTTGAAAAGGTAAAAACTCATATATTTTACGATAATACTAATGCAATACAACTTTCAAAAAATCCAATATTGCATTCTAGAACAAAGCACATAGATATTAGGCATCATTTCTTGTGAGATCATGTTAGCAAAGGTGATATTGTACTTGAATTTATTGATACTAACCACCAACTAGCTGACATTTTTACCAAGCCCCTAGACAAAGAAAAGTTTGCCTATATAAGAAGGGAGCTTGGAATGATCGATGCAAGCCAAGTAAGTGTCTAATAACTCAGTTTTTGTTGATTGCATGATAGTTGTTTGTTGTCTTGATTAAATGGTTGGATATATATATATATATATATATATATATGCAAAAATGTGGCATTGATTGGTTGTGTGAAAATGATTATTATTTGTTGTCTTGTATGCTGTTTATTTGTGCATGCTTTGAATGTGAATTCAAATTGAATCAATGCAATTCTATGGTTGACATCAATCGACAACCGAGTTCATATAACAAAACCTCATTAAATCAAAATATTCAAGTTTTCATGACTTGAGATATTTTGTGCATGCATTATTAAAATTGTGCAGATTTCTAAAAAGTGCAGGTCTATGTGATTTTGGTCACATATGACCATGTGTTAAATTATGCACGGGCATGCTCCTGCATGAAACACATGACCGTGTGTTCCATTATAACAAGACTGTGCGTTGTGTTTTAAATTTCGTGGTTAAGCTGCATGCGTATCACGAAACCAACAGGGGATGCGTTTTTAAAATTTTAATTTTTTTAAATTTTTGTAAAAACACGATCATGCAACTATCATATGCATGATCGTGCGGAATAGGGAACGTCACAAAATTAAAGGTAACACATGACCGTGCAGTCTCTAAACACGATCGTGCGTTCGCGTTTATATAAGCAAATCTGCTTCATTTTCAAATTTTCATGGCGATTTCTCCAATTTTTCTCTCAACTTTTCATCAAATTTGCTTAAATTTTTTGCTTTCATTTACTTTTAAACTTATTTTTACAAGTTTCTCTTGCATTTTCTCATATTTTGAGATTGATTTTCACCCAAAACACACTCAAAATCTCTCATTTTAATACATTTCATACCCAAATCACCATGCCTCAAAGAATAAAGCTCTCAACACGTTTCGGACCTTCACGAAGCTCCACAAGGGTAGAAAATCCATTCGGCATCGTGTGTTCATCGATGCAACAAAAGGTACTACTTTCCGAGATAATAAAGAATCGATTTATGTGGGTAGATGCTTAGATAGTAGAATTTTACGCGAAATTGGATTATTACATGAAGTTAAAAAATTAATTCATACTGTGAACTTAAATTAAGTGTTTTATATGAGGAATGATGCCTACAAAAATCTCGTGTATGAATTTTATAGTTCGTTGACAATAAAAAAGGATGCGCAGGAAACTATAGTAGATCATACCCTGCATTTTCACATCGGCAACGGAGATTGAACTATTACAGCTGATCAATTAGGTGATTAGTTGCAATGTGATGTTGAGGGCATTTTAGACTTTCCACACAAGTATAGCTCCCAGCTCTTTTGGACTCAACTTAGTGGCTGTGGATTTTATGAAGCACAGAAGGCTAAGGCATCAACATTGGTTAATCTAGCCATGTGAATCTTTTATCAGATGGTGACCTATACCTTGAACACACGTACGAACACGAATGAAAACGTAAGTGTTCACTACATGGCAGTAATAGAAGCTATCATGAATGGACGTCAAATCGATACATCTCACTGGATAATTAACAAGTTTAATGATATCCAGTCAAACAGTAACAAAGAAAAAGTTTCGATTGATTTTGGTATGATCATCACATTTATCGCTGAAAAATTAGGCATAGCCGTTGATGGATATAATGTAGGACCTGCTGCCACACATACCGCTGCTGCTGAATAATATCTCTTCTTTTATTAATATTCTAAAATTCGATACACGCGACGGGAATCTTACAAAAAGAATCTGCTGCTACTGTATAATATATAAGCGGAAGCTGAAAACTGAAATACACAATGGGCTCAAAATAGCCTTTTCATAAATACAAACTGTTTCTGTACAACTCACTGAGTAAATATAAAATTTACAAATATGACCCATCAGGCTAAACTATACACTAAAAGCTGATATGAAACCCTCTCCCGTCAACCACGATCCACCCGCTCCTCACCAGTAGCCCACATACTTGAAAATGAAGGAAGAAGGAAAGGAATGAGTGATAAAGATCATCCAATAAGCGATCCTTACTCCCCTCAACCCAAGCAAGCATACAAGTAAACACATACCTGGTCTTGGCTCTAACATTCATCTAATCGCTTGTTGAATCTGGATACTGCTTATTCTGATTATCTGGATCTCATTATTAATAGCGTGTGGGCAAAGCACATGGGCGTGCAAGGAACACACACAGGCGTGCATGGCAAAGGCACATGGGTGTGTGCACAAATACAAGAGTCGTGTGCTGGCCGTGTAGCCAGTCGTGTGCTGGTCGTGTAGCCAGTCGTGCTTGCCTCTGGAAATTCTACACAAAACACTAGAAGAACAGGCACACGACCGTGTCCCTCAGGACACACGGACGTGTCCTCTGTAAACAAGTCGTGCACATTTCGTGCACACGGGCGTGTCCCTGCAGAAACAAAGGCACACAGGCGTGCACCTACGGGCACACGAGCGTGCACCTACGGGCACACGGGCGTGTGTCTTGCTCTACATCGATAACACTCACCTGGAATTTGTAAGAAACCAACCAAAACACAATCAAACTGAAATTAACTGAAAGCATGCATTTCTAGCACTTTAATATGCATACAAAGCACTTCAATTTCATCCTTCATCAATCATAACTCAATCCACCATGAAAATTTATCTTTTTCTCACATACATACACACAAGCATAAGCAAGCATGGTTCATGGGTGGCAATCAACATCTTAATCATTATCCAAACTAATGGGGAGTGCTTAAAGTGAGAGGGAACATTTTTTTTAATCCTTAGTTTATAATCAATTTTATAAATTATCACATATTTTTGTCATCAATCAAAAAGGGGGAGATTGTTGAACCTTTGATGTTTTGATAATGATAAAAATATACTTAAATTACTAATAAATCCTTTGCATGAATTAATCCATGACAAAAGAAGGGAGAAAAGCTATATTTTTGCAGGTTATAGGTCTCGCACGACTGTGTGCTACTTTAACACAATCGTGCGTAACCAAATGGCTTCTCGTGTGTCCAGAACACGGGATCGTGCACCTGACCGTACTAGGTTCTATGAAAAATTGAAGAAAATTTTCAGGACCAACACGGGTATGTGTTCATTATACACGATTGTGTGCATGCATAACATGGTTAAAGTACCATCAATTCAATCATGTAAGATGACCGTTCATAGTCAAAGTTTCAGAGTCAAGTACACGATCGTGCATATTTCGAACACACGACCGTGTGTGTAATTCATGAAGAGCACAAGATATCAAGTCGTGTAATGAAGCTGTGCATGAAGTCAAATGAAGACAGTCAATACACGACCGTGCACATATCAATACACGACCTTGCACATAATAGATACACGACCGTACGTGATGACGAATGAAGAGCATTACCAAAGGAGTCGTGTAAGACTGATCGTGCATAAAGCTTAAAGGCATTCAGCAGATACACGATCATGCAGACATGACACACGGTCGTGCTCAAGCAAAAGATGACTCGTGCGTTGCCAGTATGTTAGCTATGCACCAATGTTGTGTGAGCTTCTAGAATTTTAAACCAAATACCATGAACGCATGAAGCACGACCGTGTACTCGAGGTATTTGATCGTGCGCCTGAAAAATTTATTACGGAGAATACTTTTTCAACCACTCCAATGGATAGAAAGCTAGACAAACGGATCCTTGCTACTTCAGACAATAAATTGGGTATAAAATGAGACACATTTGAAGTGAAGAAAGTTAGAGAAACGAAATAAAAAAAATCAATCTACTTGCTCTTCACTCATTGCTCATTCATCTTCTCTCTAAAAGCTTACATACTCATATACTTGAGAGAACTGTATTCTTCATTGGATTTTCAGTCTAGTTAGAGACAAAAATCAATCTCTTTCACAATCAATATTCCTATTGTAAAAGGGGCGAAATTCCCTTGGTGAAAAATTATTGTATCTTCGGATTTGAAAGATAGTGGAAACCTCAATCGGGTTTGATTGAGGAAAAATACGTAGGAGACTTGTGTTCAAAGCTCCGAATCTCTATAAACCGGCTGAGCACTCTCTAAACTCTTTCTCTTTTTATTGTGATGGTTGTGTATTGCAATTATTGTAGTTGTTGTGTTAACTAGATTAGATTTTCTAAATAATTATATTCACCCCCCCTCTAGTATTATTTCTCTAGTCATTAAAGTTTTTCAAAATTTAACAGTTAATCATTATATTTTACTAGTTAAAGAAGTAATATTGTTTTTTTGAATAAAAAATCAAAAAATAATAAAATTAATTTAGAAAAACAATTAAGATATAAAATCATAATATAATATTAAAATTAAATTAATCAAAATTAATAAAAAATTAATAAAATTTTAAAAATAAAATAAAAATTTTTAAAAACAATTAACATCATCAATAGTATTGACTAACATTAACCTAATTAGATAATTAAAAACAATTATTTAGTTCTATTAATAGTTGAATTCAATCACTTTGATAAAAGAGATAGTTAAAAATATTGTTATATTAATAAATTTTTAAATGTATTATTATTACATTAATATTAATTTATATTAAAATTTATTTTAATATTAATACTATTTATTTTAATTTGTTTTAATTTTTTAAAAGTTTTCTAGTAAAAATTGTGATTCATAGAAACCTTTGGTAGGAATAACAGTTTGGTCTAAAAAAAAAAAAAAAAAGATAAATAGGACTTTAACAATTTAAAAAACCTCATGGGTCGGCCATAAAACTTTTTTGCTTCATTTCGACACTCTGCTGTACACAGTATTACGTGAACCAACAAGACACGAGTACGAATGGAAACTGAAGTCGGCACGTAGACAATATTTATTACCTGAGGCTCCGCATCTCTCTCGCCCTCAACCGTCCGATCAAAATGCATTCCAAATCCAATTAAACCAGATCTCATTGGTCCCACTTTCTCACTCACAGTACACTACCAACCATTAATATGCAGCTACTCTCTATTTAAACACCTGTGACCTATCGTCTCCACCGGCCCTTCAATAAAACTCTCATTAGCTAATTTCCTTTTCATCCCATCGTTCAAAATGGCAGGAACCAATGTGGTGGCTGTCTACGGTAACGGCGCACTAACGGGGACCAAGAAATCTCCTTTCTCCGTCAAAGTAGGTCTCGCCCAGATGCTCCGTGGCGGCGTCATAATGGACGTCGTTACTCCCGAGCAAGCACGTATTGCCGAAGAAGCTGGCGCTTGTGCCGTGATGGCTCTTGAGCGCGTCCCTGCCGATATCCGCGCGCAAGGCGGAGTGGCCCGAATGTCAGACCCACAACTTATTAAAGAAATCAAACAGTCCGTTACAATCCCCGTCATGGCCAAGGCCCGTATTGGCCACTTTGTTGAGGCTCAAATTCTAGAAGCCATAGGGATTGATTACGTGGACGAAAGCGAAGTTTTAACTCTGGCCGACGAAGAGAACCACATCAACAAACACAACTTTCGGATTCCCTTCGTTTGCGGTTGCCGGAACTTAGGAGAGGCCCTGCGGCGGATTCGAGAAGGCGCGGCAATGATAAGGACCAAGGGCGAGGCTGGTACCGGGAATATTATCGAAGCCGTTAGGCATGTGCGCTCCGTGATGGGTGATATTAGGGTTTTGACGAACATGGATGATGATGAGGTGTTCACTTTCGCAAAAACTATTGCGGCCCCGTACGATTTGGTGATGCAGACGAAGCAGTTGGGGAGGTTGCCGGTGGTGCAATTCGCCGCCGGAGGAGTGGCCACCCCGGCGGACGCGGCGCTGATGATGCAGCTTGGTTGTGACGGGGTCTTTGTTGGGTCTGGTGTGTTCAAAAGTGGAGACCCAGTCAAGCGGGCCCAGGCTATTGTACGAGCTGTGACACATTATAATGACCCAGAAGTAGTGGCGGAGGTGAGTTGTGGGTTGGGTGAGGCCATGGTGGGGCTTAATTTAAAGGATGCGAAGGTTGAGAGGTTTGCTAATCGATCCGAATAAAAGAAAAGAGGTGAGGTTATTATATATTATATCGACAATAGCAGCCAATTTGGTGTGTGAATATATAAAATCAATTTAATAGAATTAGAATCTTAATAATGACTCATCTTGAACTGATATTAAGTTTTTTTTTTTTTTCCAATTTTTTTTTTCCTATGTTGTCAAATTAAGCCTGATCATTTTTCAGGGAGACTTTTCGACGTGGGAATTCAGCGCGCAGAATTCTTTGTTTTGTCTCCTGCAAACCATGTAAATGTAGTTTACTTCCAGTGAGATGTGTAATCGGTACACTAATTAGCTGCTTTTTTTTTTTATATACTTCTTTATTCTGCATTTCCTTGAATTTTGAACTTCAGTCGTGAAGAATTAGGGCCTGTAAACAGTTTGCTTTGAATAAAACAATACTAGTTAACTTTTCAGCTGCCCCAGCATCTGATGAATTATGTTCCGTTTGTGGATGTTTTATATTATCGTCGGATTGATGGCATTACATTATGTGATAGAGAATGATGCAAGATTTTATAAAACCGAACTAGCGTTTGTAATTTCTACTGGTTGAGAACGAGGCTTAGGTTGCGTGGCCTCAACTATTGGAAATGGTCAACTTTGGAGCTGAAATTTTTCTTTTTGTTGGGTTTCTCGACATGTACATAAATCGTGTTCATAACTACTAAAACATCAAAATTAATTTAAATCTTAGGCTATTCAAATTTATTACCCTCAGAAGAGCCAATCATGTCACGGGGTCAGATTTTGACCATCGCAAAACCGACACCGTGCGGCACTTGACTTGGACTCCTCCAAGCAAGTAAGCCTTTACTCAATCATATATCTACGAAAAATACGAATACCGCACATAACGGTTAGCCAACTTGCATTATCGCAACATATCGCAACACATCGCAGCTCGTATACTCACAAGCAACATGAATCATATTTGATAAATCATTCACACTGCCATTCTCAAGCATAATAAAGCTCATTCAAAGCATAAATATAGAAATCGAAACAATCGTAAGAAAACGGGCTACTTATCTCATTAATATCTCATCTCGAAAGCGTACATCGTTGAAGGTGGACAAGGGGGCATCCACCAAGCAACAAGCCCAAGCCATCCCAGCAGCAAGCAACCCCATCCCCCTAGGCCCCATGCCCTCTGGTCATGGTGTGCCCAGGTGAGAGTAGTCACTCCCCCTTAAAGAGGCTTATGAGCTTTTGTCACTGTGGCAGACTCAGCTGCTCCTCATGTTTGAGTAATCACACCCCCCCTCCAGAAAATCAATACATGGGAATTTTACAAATCTCTCATTACAATCATACATCTCATATTACATTTACACAGTGTAGAAAAATTCTCAGGACTCGGATTTTCCCGGATCAAAACGCCGTTTTTCGCACGCGGCCTCCCGCGACTCAGATTGGCACACCGATTAGCACACTGCTTGGGCAGATTGGCCCTCATGGCCTTAGCTGACTCATGGCTCTTCTTGAAACTTGGCTTGGCACTTATTACTCTTGATTTTGGCCACCACCAACTCTCGCATGACGAAGCACCGACACTCCTCTAGCGCCCCCTTACAAATCAACTACTCTTACGCGCGCCTTGAAAAAGCAACAGCAATTGTAGAAAGTAGTAAGATACACCCCCAATTGTAGCATATTGCAGTTTTTCTTTCCCTTCGACTTCTGGGAAATCATCTTCAGCAGCACGATTAAACCCTCCTGCTAACCAACCCAAGTTCTTGTATCCGCCTTCACGTAACTTGGAAGCTGCCATCATTGATCTATTATCACCAATACCAAGCAGAGATCAACACAAAACCAATGCACCAAAACTTCCTTTTAAACAAATAATATCCTCACCTCAGCCCTTCACCACATGCCACAAGAAGCTTAGTATCCTTATCAGGAACTGCTTTTTCCACCTGCTGAACAAAATTAGGATTAAACATGGTGAAATTTTGACCAGTCCACAACCCAATATACCCAAAATGAACCCACTTCTTCAAAAGAGTAATGGGACTATAGTCTCTGTCTTCAATGAAGAGTGGTACATGCAGTGACCCCGAAACTCGTGCTTTTTCTCTCTCCCACTCAGGCCTTACGTCCAGGAGTACAAATCCTTCATACGTCATGACTTGGGCTGCCTCCTTCGGCGATATAGGCCGGACCACACCCGACTGAATTAGCCGTTTCGCATTGCGGGACATTACTGCACTAATTTGAAGTTGTCTTGTTTTTGTGGAGGTGAGGAGGAATTGCTTTGTGTGTTGCCCATGGTGCCAAGTTGACGCGTAGAGGTGGTTCAGTTGAATTGCCATTTCTCTGTCTCTCTCTTATCCTTAACGCCAGCCCTAGGCACCTGAACTAGCTTATCTTGATGTAGTTCTGTCCGAAGCCCCTCTGTATTTTTGATATTTTATAAACCCTTTGTTTTCATATATTTTGTGTGGTAATCCTATAATTCAAAATCATTTTCAAAACCTCTGGACATCTATGTTTTAAATTCAATTATTAATTTTAACAAATAAAATATATTTTTATTATTTTATTTTAACATATTTTTGTTATTTTATTTAAATATCATAAAAAATATATTAAGATATAAATATAAATTTTCAAAGTATATAAAATAAATAGCGTTGTCATATTCATTTTATATATTTTATAAATATTTTATAAATTTAATATTTTATAAATATATTTACACTCTAAACCCTTTTTTTCTTAAATCACTTTTGAAACTTTAGAAAAAATATCAAAATTTTTAAAACCCTTAAATTTTAAAAGGTATATTCTATTTTAAATATATATCATTTTATTTAAATATTATGATAAAAATGTATTTGAGGTATAAATATTATTTTTAATTTATAAGGATAAATAAATAATTTTATATCTTATTTTAACATATACACCAATATATTTTATAAATATATTTTAACTTCAATAATTTGTAAAAATATTTATAAACTTAATTTATTATTTTTTGAGTCTAGTTATCATTTTTAACATTATTGAAGGGTATATAAAAATTTTAAAAAATTAAAAAATGCCAATAATTTCTTTTAAATTTAAAAAAAAAATCAAACTTTTTTAAATTTAAAAAAAAATCCTTGACAATTTTTTAAATTAAAAAATCTCTAAAATAAATAATATTATAATTTAAACCATGTATATGATTATTTATTATTAAATCCTTTCTATATTTATAATAAAATTTTTATTGTTTTTAATTTAATTAATATATAAAAAAATTTAAAAAATTAAAAATAAAATATTATTTAATTTAAATTTTTATTTTTTAATAATTTGGTAAAAAAATTAACTAAATGTTTAATAGACGAGAGCAGACATTTAACACCGGGCGAGAGCAAGTCTTCTGGCCTATTATGATCTTATCCTTTGATAAGAGGAATAGCAAATAACTTCCACTGCAGTATGACAAAAGGCCAAAGGCCTTATTCCAACCCAAGGTTTGCTAAAATAAATGCCACCTCTAGCTTTGAAAAAACCTATACATCCACTCGTGGATATTTTCTATCTATTCATTTATTTTCTTATAAAATAATTAAATTGCTCCTTTTACAATAAATAAATATAATTAAATTATAATTTAATATTTAAATAAAAATAATAAAATTTAACAAAATTTAAAAAATAAAATAAAAAATAACCACCGTCATCGATAATATCATTAGAAATGGTAACCATTGATAAATAAATTAAAAAGCCAAAAACGATAGAAGAGGCCAAATTGACCTTTGTCATCAACTGTGACTATACACGATCATTGAATCAAGATCCGTCATTTTCGACCATTTCTCGTCAAGTTTGATGATAAAGTAGCCAAACCATTTTTGTCAAAAATGGAAGAAGTTGATCTGACTTTTTATGCTAAATGAAAATTAGGGGACCGTTTTTGACCTTTTGATTATTTTATAGATAGCAACTATCGCTAATAAAATTGTTAAAGGCAGACTATTTTTTTATTTTTTTTATTGTTTTATATTTTTAAAATTTATTTTTAAAATTTTATTTTTTATAAAATTTATTTATTATTTTATAAATTTTTTTATCAAAAAGATAAAAATATTTGTTTGATCGTTAATTTTTAATTTTTAATTATTGATTATTAAATTTTATTATTAATTTTAGTTAATGAATAAATATTTAAGTTTTTAAAAGTAAAGGGTGGGCTTTGACTTTTCAACAAACTTGGGTGAGAATATTGCGTTTGGCTATGACAAAATTATAGAGAAAAAACATTTCTAGTAAAGGAAGTTTGATCACTTTGATGTTTTTATTTATTTTTTTTTTTTAAATAAACAAAAACACCGTTAGGCAATAACAGAAGCCAATTGAAATTACTGAACCCTAGCGACAAAGTATCCTCCCTCCAAAATTTCAATCTCTGTATCTGATGATACGAAGCTGAACCCAAAAACCAATCAACAATTATGGTGGGGATGACGAATTCGACCTCGAGAGAAACGTTCGCGAGTTTAGTATTCTCGACCAAGGCAGCTATGGACATACCGTTGAAACTCGAGTACTTGCGTCGTTTAAGGCAAGATTTGATTGAAGAAGAAAATGTCACTGTTATCTCCGAAATTCTGCCTCGTATCTTCGACCTTCAATCGGATTCTTTTGCTCCCGTTCGGAAATTTGTCACTGAGTAAGATTCCCCTCAATCTTCCCCTGGTTGAAACACATTAACTTAACCTCTAATTTTATATATTTATTTATCTTTGTAGGATTATTGGTGAAGTTGGGTTAAAACATGTGCAATTTTTACCCGAAATTGTACCTGTACTTATCAGTGTTCTTGACGATTCTGCTCCAGCTGTAGCTCGACAAGCTATCACTTGCGGACTAGATCTATTTCGTTCCACCCTTGTAAAACTTGCAATCCAGGTATCTTTCACTCTATTATTTCCGACTTGTTAACTTGATTATTGTATCATGTATTTGCTATGGTGTCATTACATTTAGTTGAATTATAAGAAAGATTGAGAAACTGTAGCTATTAGTTAATGTAAAACATGTTGAAGCTTGATTTTACATCATTATCATCTAATTGGTATATAATATTGCGTACAATTTTTTTTTTTGGTTGGCGGTGTTGGTAAACTTAGGGTCTGCACTCAAGTGACTTGGATAATTCCATTGAATCATCTTGGACATGGATGTTAAAGTTCAAGGAGAAGTTATATTTGATGGCTTTCCAGGTAACTGATGATTTTTGTGGTACTATATAGTTTGATTTTGTGTGTGGTCTGATTTATTGCAACTTCATAATCAGGGAAGTGGTGGGGTAAGATTGCTTGCATTGAAGTTTGTTGAAGCAATTATTCTTCTGTACACACCTGATCCTAACGGCTCTCTAAAACCCTCTCCTGATGAAGGTAACACATTTCATTCTTTTCCTTTCAGACTTTGTTAATTGGAAAGATGAGATGCCTTTTTAATATGTTATTTTTCAATTTTAAATGACTTGTATTTGCTTATTCAGTGTGACATCTATATTGTAGGAAACCTTGAGGAGTTCAATATATCTTGGCTTCGTAGGGGCCATCCTGTGCTTAACATTGGAGATCTGTCAATTGAGGCTGGTGAGAAGTTGGGATTATTGCTTGATCAGCTTAGGTTCCCAACAGTAAAAGCTCTCAGTAGCTTAGTGATTGTTGTTCTTATCAATAGGTATGTAGCCTATTCCAGTTGTACACTTTTTTCATTACAATTCTATTTGTTTGCTATGTAAAACGTCACATTATCGTCCATTCTGAAGAAAATTAAATCTGGCAAGTACCTGTAAGCAATATTCCCTCTTTTTTTTTGTAAACATTTCTTTTCAGTCTTTCAGCAATTGCAAAGAAAAGGCCAGCGTATTATGGGCGCATTTTGCCAGTTTTACTTGCACTAGATCCTCCAAGTTCTGTTATCAAAGGAATGCATATTTCTAATTCTCATCATGCACTTAAAAATGCCCTCCTCAGCTGCCTGAAATGTACACACCCTGGTGCTGCACCGGTATTTCTCATTCTCTTAAAATATTTTGATTTTAACGGAATGAGTGAACTTTATTTTATTTCATTGTCCTTCTCTACTCTTCTTGGTTCACTGATATTTAAGTGTTTCTACTTCATGAATAAATAATATGGTGAAATTATTGTCTCCAAGTTTTCATGTAGATAGTCATAGATCTGAGTGCTAAACAAATTGAAAGAATGGATTAGGATCTTTAGATGTATTATGTGATCACTAGATTCTTTTTGCCATTTTGTTGAGGAACCTAAATTGTAACAGTCAATTATCACTAGAATTTTGTTCTTTGATAATGTAATTTAAGTCTATGGTCTTCTTTATGTGCACCAACATAGCATTATCCATCCTCAGTCCCCTTAAATATGATTGGTTAGTTTCTCAGAACTGCAAAAGATTTAATGGTAGTGGGCTTTATCTGCGGGCATAGTGAGTGTCTTCATGAATTTGAGGTTAAATTTGCTCGATATTTTTATTTAATTTCATTGAGCTAGAGAGTTTCTGTCTCATTTGGCTCCTTAAACTGGCACTGAGTATACTGATTGGTAATGCACATTTGATTTCTGTAGTGGCGAGATCGTTTATTTGGTGCCTTGAAAGAGATGAAAGCTGGAGAGTTGGCAGAGCAAGCCCTAGGTCAAGTTTGCAAGACTAATGGAAGTGTAGAAGACATTAAAAATGATTTGTCAGCTATTAAGGTACCTGTTTTATTTGTAAATATCGGTCTATATGCATATGGGTACATATTTATGCATTCACTTGCACCTGCATATTGATGTTTGGAAATGAAAGTCTGGAGCTTCTTAATAATCCCATGTTTTAAAGGAAGAGAAAGCCTCCTTCCAGGCCTGTGATGATGTGCGCATTAACCTGGGAAGGAAAAGATCTGGAGCAGAGGACAGCAGTGATCCAGATGAAGAAAATGAAGTGTCTGGAAAACGTGTCAGATCAACACTTAGTGTTTCAGAAGAATCAAGTAAAGAGTTGAATCGGAATATTATTCTGTCTCAGGATCACATTCCATTGACTGGGTCTGCCTCACATGCAGGACATGGTGATACTGGGCCTGTACAGCAGCTTGTTGCCATGTTTGGTGCCTTGGTTGCTCAAGGTGAAAAAGCCATTGGATCCTTACAGATTCTTATTTCCAGTATTTCAGCTGACTTGCTAGCTGATGTAGTGATGGCTAATATGTGTAACCTTCCTCTCAACTGCTCACAAGCTGATGGAGATGAAGAATCAGTAGTGGAAATGACCATATTTGGCAGTGACTCTGGAGTCAAGTATCCAGCATCCTTCTTGGCTGATGTTCTTTCACTTTCAAGTAGTTTCCAGCCAATAGCTTCACTGCTTGATAAACAACATTCAATGGCCAATGATACAGTGGTACTATGAATTTAGTGATTCTGTTTTTCTAATTAAAAGCAAAAAAGAAAATACTAATCTGATCCTTTTTAATTTGCTTCTTTATAACCGATAATGCTAATATTTACTCCAATTGCAGAAACTGCGAAGCAAGGAAGAACTTCATGCACCAGCTGTGGCTGATGGTGCTATTTTATCTGGTGGCTTTACACCTGCAGTTGAAGTTGCAGCTTTACCTACTGGTGTAGTCGCTTCTTCTGATATTTTGCCCAAAATGGAGAATTCTGATATACCATTCTCTTCTGATAACCATGAGGTAGGAAATCTAGAGAGTGATATACCTGGTCTGAATTCTTCTGCTTGCAATAATGGTTTTTCAGAGACCCTTGTTATTTCCTCATTGGCCAAAAATGACATAGAAGATGGCAGTCAAGAGCAAGTTACTGATGAGAGGTCACCACTTGATTTGCCATCAGTATCAACAGATAGGTCAGAAGAGATCAGTCCAAAAGCAGCTAGTACTGATCCTAACAGTCTGATTGCCTCAACGGCAACATCTTTCATTTTGTCTTCTCCTTTTAACCTACCCAAGTTCTCAGCACCTGTTGTTGACCTTGCTGATGAGCAAAAGGATCAATTACAAAACTTGGCTTTTTTGCGCATTCTTGAGGCATATAAGCAAGTAGCAGTTGCTGGGGGTTCTCAAGTTCGTTTTTCTTTACTTGCTTATATGGGAGTTGAGGTAGATGTTCAGGCTTTCAAACATCTTTATTCCCTTTACATATGTTGCTTATTATGGCCCGATTTCTGCATTCTTTTGTCATGTAGTAAATCGGAGGACAACCTCCTTCATTCTCAAACCTGCTGCGATGTATTATTTTCTCAGTGTGTATACATAAATTTGTGTGAAACTAATTGATTTTGCAAATGGTGTTATATCAGGAAATTCTACTTTCTATGAATCCTAATTCTTTCAATGCTTTAGATCAGACAATATATGACCAATGTCTTATGTAGTTTATTTTAGAACAAAAGTTTGATCCTGCATGTAGAAAGTATAGCTGCTATCAACTTAAAGTTATTTTTGATTTATTTTTGGTGTAAAGGATTCATTATAAGTTTCCTTTTAGCTTTTTGAATATAATTCAATCAAACATTGGATTAGAAGCATGAATCCCCACGACACTTACCCATCACGAGCTTTCTGTATGTTCATTTATATGATTGTTTGTTTCTTTTTTTTCATATGAATGAAATATTGCCAGAGTAAATTTATTTATATATGTATTGCTTATATGCATGTAATACCGATTACGTCCTCTTCCTTCTTTTCCAATTTTTTTTTTTTTCAGACTAATTGTTTTATCCTTGATACGAATAATATTTTTAAAGTTACTTCACATTAAAGTACTGTTTTACTAGTATTCATAGATTCTTTTATGTTTTATTTTTTGCAGTTTCCCTCAGAGTTAGACCCATGGCAACCACTACAGGAGCACATCTTGGAAGATTATGTGAATCATGAGGTAGGCTTTTGTTAAAAGCTTTTTTATTCTTTATTCTTATATGTATGATGTCCTGGATCTCTTTTGACGTTGAGTAGTTAACAAAATGCCTTCTAAACAGCTATTGTGCATTAGCTTGAAGAAATCATTTTTATTTCTCAGATGATTGATGTTCAAAAGAATCTTTGACATGTTTGATAATTCAGAAGTAGTCTTATTGCCTCTGCACCATATTCATATTAGTTGCATTATAGCTGACAACAATTACAATATCTTCAGGGACATGAGTTTACAATTCGTGTGCTCTACAGATTATATGGAGAGGCAGAAGAAGAGCGTGACTTCTTTTCTTCTACAACTGCTGCTTCTGTTTATGAGACATTCCTATTGACTGTGGTATGTATTGTTTTCCACTGTTTATTTCATTAACACAAGTTAAACAGTCTTAGAATTTCTTTTAATGCAGGCTGAAACGCTTAGAGATTCATTTCCACCGTCAGACAAATCTTTAAGTAGATTGCTTTGTGAAGTTCCCTATTTGCCAAAATCAGTTTTGAAATTTCTAGAGTGCTTGTGTTCTCCTGGAAATGGTGATAAGCTTGACAAGGAGTTACAGAGTGGAGACCAAGTTACTCAAGGTCTCAGCATTATATGGAGCCTGATCCTGCTGAGGCCTCCTTTACGAGATGTCTGCTTGAGCATTGCTTTGCAGGTATTTTCTGATTATCTTGAACCTTGTTCTGACTATAGTGATGTCTGCTTTCAAACTGCTATGCAATTTCCTTATAATGGACATTTATATGATTATTCTAATGAAATAGACAAATGTTGTACCACGATACTAAGACAGGTTTTTGCTTGTTTTTAGTTGCAGTTCCTGTCTTTTTAACTAGTTTTACTTAAATTGTATATTAGTTTACTTTACCTTTCTCTTTTACCCCTCAAAGAGTGCAGTTCATAAATTGGAGGAAGTGCGCATGAAGGCAATACGTCTGGTACTTGTGCCTAACTTGCTTTATAAACAAACTGGTTAGCTGCTTGGCATAATCTGCATTGTAATTTTGGATGTATTTGCTTTACAGGTGGCAAATAAGCTTTATCCTTTATCATCCATTGCTCAACAAATAGAAGATTTTGCTTGGAAAATGTTGCTTTCTGTAATACATGTTGAATCTTCAGAAAGAACTGATGCCAATGGATCAACTACTGAAGCACTGAAGGTAATGCTTCCAAGCATTCAGGATGTGAAATTTCACTTTCAACCAATTCAATTGTCAATTTTTGCTTGGCTTGGGATTTCTGTAGCTTTTCTTATTATCTTTTATTTCTTAATATATAACCTAAAAAAGTGTTTGTTAAACTAATTTGAAAAATGATTATACAAGAATCTGATTCTGAAATAATCTATTTTATTGAAGGACTTTAAAAGTATACGTGAGTTGCTTTTGAAAACCAAAAACTGCTTGTATAATATTAGTTATATAAACACCCTTACTATTAATATAATTCTGAAATTATTTTTATAAAATAATAATTTAATTGAATTTAAATATAATAAATATAATATTCATTTATAGAAAATTTAAAATTGGCTGGGTTAGAGTCACCGATAGTAGCCAGCAGCAGTAGCCAAAGGTACATCTGAAAACAGTTCCAGCTTCATCGATTAGATCACTGGCATATCTATCCAATGAAGCCATTAGATCGGCTGTAATCCGTGGCGTTGTGCCACAGCATGCCAAAATAGTTAGGCTAAACCTTTTCTGGTCAGCTGCTGCAAAATGCTGCAACTTTTGGTGGATATGATGAGTTCATTGGGTATGTTGGTTGGTTATCTACTTAATAAAGCTGATGTTGTCGTACACACCTCTGGTGACAGCCTCGGGCCACCACCGGTGGCTGCAGCCCAGCAATCCCAAACCAGGAAATTGTCATGTTTTTGATGTTTAATATTTGTATTTTAAATTATTTTGATAATAAAAAACCTCTTTTAAAAGAAAGAAACCCATTTTGGTTCTTTTGCATATCTCACATAACATTTACAAAAAGTAAAAACAATTTAAAAAATGTAACAATATAACTACCCAAAAATTTGTTCAAGAAGTTAAGTTAGCATACTAAGCTACAACAATCCCTAGCTAACTTGTCATTTGATTTATAGTATTTTGTCTTTTTATTTGTTTGCAATAACATATCCTATCAATAATAAACTGGAAAGTAAGCAAACATATATTCTTTGACATGTTTCAATTGAAAAGTTTAAGATATTGAAATAGTCAACTTGATGAGAATATGTTTTAGTTATATCCCAGTCTGACTGAAGCAATTGATATCCTAAATGCTAAAAATATAGTAGTACCTAAATCAAATAACAAGTCTTAGTTTTTGGTGCATTGCCTAGGCCCTCATTGTAAACTCTTTAATAATTTTTTTAAAAGGTATTCTATGATTTTGCTCTCTCTCTCTCTGACATTTTTATTCTCTGTGTACGAATGATAAATAGTGGTGGGAACTGATACTGAGCTGGTTACGTTGGTGTTGTAATTGTATTCTGAACAGGATTCTGATTTGGAGAAACCATCAAATGATCTTGTGTCAGTTGGTGCCACAAGCAAAGACTTTTCCACTGATACTCATCAGTCATGCACAGCTCAGAGTGCATCATCCCTTTCAATCACTGAGGCTCAACGATGCATGTCGCTTTATTTTGCTCTGTGTACAAAGGTTTACTGTCTGCTTTGAATCTTCATTTGTTCAATGGTCTAATTTTAGTTATCCTTTCAAAACATTAATGTTTGAATGTTTCTTTGACTGACAGAAGCACTCACTCTTTCACCAAATATTTGTTATCTACAAAGATGCGTCAGTAGCTGTCAAAGAGGTCTGTGAATTATTTGGATTTGATCAAGGGAGACATAATTCTTGCTGTTTTTCTGAGCTTTCAGTTGTGTGGTGCAGGCGATCAAACGTCATATCCCAATACTGGTTCGTACTATGGGCTCCTCAGCGGGGCTACTTGAAATTATTTCAGAACCTCCTAGTGGAAGTGAGAGCCTTCTGATGCAGGTTTTGTTTTATAAACATCTATGTAATTTATAACAACTAGCATAAGATTAAAGTTACTCTATCTGATAAGTCTTTTTTTCTCCACCCCGCCTGTTACATCAGGTTTTGCATACACTGACAGATGGGACAGTTCCATCGCCAGAATTGATATTTACTATTAAAAAGTTATATGATTCCAAACTAAAGGTATAGATGTGTTGTGTTTTCTTTAATTGGAACCAAGTAATTGGGTTTCTAATGTATGCATGATTTTGTTAATTACAGGATGTAGAAATTCTAATTCCGGTGTTGCCATTCCTGCCGAGAGAGGAGGTATTTCCCATTCAGATATTTGTATATATTGCTTCTATTCTTTAAGTGTTAACACTTGGGTTTGCATGCATGAAAGCAGGCTATTGAAATTTCTTTAATCTTAATTATTTCTCTCATAATATACTTTATTTTATCTTGTGTTTTCTTTTTTCAAATATTTACACTTTTTATTGACAGTTTATTGCAACATTGGTTTCAGCTCTTTGATATTGAAGGAATGGGGATTATCCACTTAAATCTTTAGGATTTATTGGTTTTCTAGTTATATTTTGATATCAGTACTAAATTCGACTTGTACAAAATTGTGAGTTTTGGCTCCTTGGGGTTGCCTCTTAGGTCCTTTCTGGTGAAGTTCATTCCAATACTTGAATGACCACTATCTGTTTGGTTACATTAGGTGATCAGCTGATCAGTTTCCAAGATTTTGTAAGAAAGTCTTTTGCTGTTGGAAACTTTTGGGTATTTTGTGAAATGCAAGTATAAATCAGAAAATAAGCTTATGAAATATTTAATGATGGCTCTTGATTTCTGCTCTCTGATTTATTGGATGAATTTAATCATCATGTAATTTTGAGGAAGCTATCATATGCCAGAAACTCATAAAATTGAAAGTTTTGCATTTTAATTGCTTGAGGACACAAACCCTATGGATATTAAAACTCTTATGAACTTTTAAACATTAATTAATCTGTGTGTAACAAGAACTGGTATCAGAGTTTCCCAAGTAAATAGCGAAAATCCTATAAATATGTCAACTGTTCCTAGGTATGAGCAATTAATGCTTATTAATCAAATTGATTTCCTTGTCCTACATGTATCTATATATTGCTGCCAGGGTGGAGTCCTCTTTTTTATGTTCAACTGATTTATGCTCATGTGGAGTGAATTCTTAAATTTACATAGAATTTTAGATTTTTGTAATTGGCTTTGTCCTTTATTTCAGTTTAGATTATTCTAATAGCTTGCTTCTGTTCAGGCCCTGCTGATATTTCCTCGTCTTGTAAATCTTCCTCTAGACAAGTTCCAAGCAGCACTTGCTCATACACTACAGGTATGTTGCTTTCCTTGTTTCTCAATAACAACATTGTAGACGCTGGATACTAAAGTGTTTACTTTTGAATTTGCTTAATCTGCCAATATTTCTGCACGTGCATGTGTGTTAAATTTGCTTAATCTGCCAAAATATAAATGTATGTGTGTGTATGTGCACGCACTTGCACGCCAAAGCTGGTAGAACTGGAACCCGCCAGGTACCTGGTGTTTAGGTTCTGTTTCCTATCTGAAACTGGCCTTAATAGGGTTGGTTCTGGAAGTGGTGGAATTGGCACTGTGCAGGTAGGTACCAGTTGAACCATTTTAAGGAACCAGAACTGACATGGGAACTAGATCTAGAGTCAAAGGCAGGGTATTTGACCCAATATTTTTTTTGTTGACCCAGCACCTGGTTGTGTTTTTTTGTTGTCTTTGCTTCGCCTTGTTCTCGTGGAGCTAACTATACAAGAAGAAGAGGGTTTTAGTTTTTACTTCTACTTCTGCCTTAAACTTTACTGGGATTTACCTTTAAATTTTGGACATAGAATGACAGAATACATCTATTTCTTCTACAGCGTATTATAGTTATTTTATTTTCAATGAAGGAAGAAAAATGTTAATAAAACTAAATCGCCATTTCCAACCCTACTACCGACAGGTCAAAAATCCAGTGGTAGTAGTTTAGGATAGATAAAGTTCATCTATGGAGGCATGCCGCGTGGCATAGGTGAAGTCTGTGAACAGTTCCAGGAGGAACCGGAACCAACCTGGTAGGTTCCGGTAAGAACTTGTCCTCACAGGTTTTGTATAGGAACCTGCTGCACAGGTTTTGACTAGAAACTTGTCCTCACGGGTTCTGATTCTGGTTCCAGTTCTTGTTTTTGTAATGGGGTACCTAGGCCCACTTACCTCTATGTGTGTGTGACACAAGCATGTGTGTATTTCAGAGGATGACCTTTTTTTGATGTTCTTTAAAGGTTCTCATAGACAGTTCTCTAATATATGCATATTGCTATAGTTTCAGTTACGCTTGCTTTTTGTTTTAATTTCCTGATCAGTAAATTTACTTTATGACCTATGGGTTAAGTTCCTTTGCATTATGTTTTCTGGCTACATAGGAATATTGATTGTTGTTGCACCTGCTGTTGGGGTAGAAAATTTTCTTACAATAATACTTTACTTGATAAAACACTTGAGATATTTGACGACTTGTCTTTATATAATATTGAATGATTATAAAACTTAATTTGTAAACAAATGCACATATCTAATATCCTTGTAGAATGAATGGTCTGCTCTTATTTTTATTGTGGTTTTAATTTGAAACTTTGATACCCAGGGATCATCTAATTCTGGTTCACGGCTCTCACCAGCTGAAGTGTTGATAGCTATCCATGGAATTGATCCTGACAGAGATAGAATTCCCTTGAAGAAGGAATTTATTTTTCTTAGTCTTTTCAAAAACCTTGCCACCTATGTATAACTGCATAATTTATGCTATTATTCTGTCAGCAGGTCACAGATGCATGTAATGCTTGTTTCGAGCAACGACAGATCTTCACCCAACAAGTTCTTGCAAAAGTCTTGAATCAGTTGGTTTGTACCATTCTGTATCTTTCAAGTTCTACGTTGGAACTTCTCCTATTCCCAGCTGAAGGTCTGATGGACAAGTTTCTTCCCTGTAGGTTGAGCAGATTCCTCTACCCTTGTTGTTCATGCGTACAGTATTGCAAGCTATTGGTACTTTTCCAGCACTGGTAAGAAATTTAGGTGCAAATTTGATCATACTCTTAGGGGATGACAATACTAACCATTGATTGGTTGACAAGAATAGTGGCCCTGGAGCAATGTTTCTGATTTATAGTTAAATGTTTGACTTCCCGATATTTAACAGCAGATGTTTTGAGCTGATGGGCAATTTAACATCAAGAATGCTAATTAATGTTGCAGAACTTCTTAATTTAGTTGTGAAAGCCTTCTGGAGGAAATCAAGTTTTTAGTTGGTGTATATTTTCTGGTTTATTGTTTTCCTAGTTTAGGTTTGTGTATATGTTGTTTTATTGTTTTCCTAGTTTAGGTTGATTGTATTTTATTTTGTTTGCTAGTTGGTTGCTGTAAATCATGTATAAATTTACCATTCTCCAGTGAATGAAATCAGGCAAGAATTATTCAATTCTTTTTGTTCTTGATTCATGAGATATTGATGATCTATTTTATCTCTTAAAATGTAGGTGGAATTTGTAATGGAGATCCTTTCTCGTCTTATTAGCAAGCAGGTGACCCATTTTCTCAATCACTGGTTTAGACTTATTTTGGTTTACGCTTAATTTTTTATCCAGTTAATGCTCTTTTGCAGATATGGAAATACCCAAAGTTGTGGGTAGGGTTCTTGAAATGTGCACACATGACGCAGCCTCAGTCATTCAATGTGTTGCTTCAGGTGCATTGTTTTTCTTCAAAAGTGTGATTAGTTATATATTATTATATAAGTAATTCTAGGAAGCACATAATGATTTTAATCCCATGTTATCATTCACATGTTACTTCTGTTTCTCTTTAGATGATTTGTTCCTCAGTTTGCACAAATTCCTGCATTCACTTGGATTTGCAATTTTAGAAAAGACATTGTAGCCAGAGAAACCCAGAGATATTAGAGAAAAGCACCCATAAGATTAGAACACTGTCAATCTCTGCAGTTCTAGACACTAAAGAGAGAACCAAAGAAAGAGGCAGGTAATAAGGATTAAGGACCATCTACCTGAGATTGTGATCTGAAGTCTGCTTCCGCAACTCTACCACATGCTGCGTGCTAATTGCTTCATATTCCCTCGAACTTCCCATTGTAACTCTTGAAACCCCTCAAGATTTTTTTAGATGTTATCATCAAATTCTCCAGAAGATAGGATGAGACATTGATGAATTTAAGTGATTCTTAGGCATCTTATCTGGATGGGCGATTAAAATTATAAATCCCGGTTCCCCTAGGTCTCCTTTTGTCCAATATAATTTTGTTTTTCCTGATTTGGCAATGCTCTTTGTATTGCATAATTTAACTTATGCATTTTGGAGCAAAAATTGTTCATATCTGTTCCTGACAGGTTATTGTTGTTTTCCTCAGTTACCTCCACCACAGCTGGAAAATGCATTAAATAGAATAGCTGCACTTAAGGCTCCTTTAATTGCCCATGCTAGCCAACAAAATATCCGATCTTCACTTCCAAGGTCTGTCAACATATTTCCTTGTGAAGCATAAGACAATTTTTTTGGGTTGGAAAAGCTTCTTTCTACTTCTGAAAATTGCTCATTGCTCCAATTGTTGATTTTGAATTCTGTACGTATCATATTTAGGTCTGTGTTGGTCGTTCTGGGAATTGCTTCAGATTCCCAGAATTCAAGTCATGCACAAACAAGCCAAGGACAGACCGGAGATATGAACAACTCTGAGAAGGAGACAGTGACAGACAAATCCAAAGAAGAATCATCCTGTGCTTGTTGACATACTGATGAAATGGTTCAGATGACTTAACAGATGCTTCAAATTGGACAGTTGTTGACACCCTAAGGTGGACCTGGCTCTCGCTAAAAAATCTGGTTTTCCTAGCTATCATATGTGCCAAATCAAGGATTATCAAGATACAATCTTTCACTGTGTACATAAGTGAGGGGGAAAATTGACAGCAGCAAAATGCTCTATTATGCACTGTATCTATGTTACGCATCAGAATGCCTGTATTGAATTACCGCGGCTGCTATAAAGATTGACAATGTAGAGATTCCAGGACGCATGTTTCACAAGGTGAAAATGTAAAAGAGGGCTAGGTGGAATTTTTGTAAGTTTTAAATAAATGCTGATAAATTTCAAGTTACATGTACCTAGGTTGTTTTAAAGTAATTCAGAATGCTGTGAGCCACTTTTGCAATTGTCAATATCTACACTAAAACTGAGCTCTGTAGTTTTATTTTACTTGTAAATTGCCACAGCATGGCTCCTAATCACCCAGTCTAATACATGTTTTTGTCGACTAGGCCGGCGGCGCTAGTAATTCAAATTTTGTGCGTAACAAGAAGTATGCACAAATGCTACCCTCGAAGGACGTAAACAAAGTGGGTTTAGTCTTAACAATTAGTCATCTAGAGTAAAACTGAAAAATGACAGGTTCCCGCTGCAAGTAAGAGGTAATGAACTATTCTTATTTCATGCACCACTGTTTTCATGGGAAAAGGCATTATAGCTTCTTTAGATAATTTGTGAAACCGTTCATAATTATTGACAGAAGATGGGAGTGCACCTAATCACAAAAGAATTAAGACTATACTGGATTTTCGGAAATGGGCGGCCCAAATATATTCTCAAAGATGCAACGGCACTAGCAGATACCTGAACCAAGCATATCTGAGTCCCAATGGCACCTTTGAACATAATGATAATATACAACTGGCCACATCTGCTCTTAAGGTGCTGCCACACAAAGAAAATCTACTCACGTGCCTGGCAAAGAATGCTAAGTGTTCCAAATTTAACTTATTTGCTTTCACACTGTCGGAACAGCTGCCGGTATTCCACTCCTTTTATACCATTCTGGCATTCGGAATCTCTCATAAAGTACATGCCTAACATCTTTCTGAGAGAGAGGTGCTTGAGGATAGGGAAAATAACCTCCAAAAGCTGCATAAATCAAATAGCAGAACAAAGGGGAAATAAAGAAGGACGTTAGACAATTTATTATGAAAGCTCGAGGAAAGTTATTTTCGAAATGGAAACATTGGCCACCTAATCATCATACGGCTATCCAGTGGAGAATGGAATGCATGGTATTCCATTCTGCGGTTGTAGCAAGAAACTGAAGGGATTGTTATCAACAATTACAACTCAACAATTACATCTTATTTTATTGACAATATTTTCCATTTCAGCTTCCCATTAAAAATTTAAGATTTAATAACACATTATACTGTAGAGATTCTCGTTACAGGTGTATTATTAATATAATAAATATTATAAATGATAGTTTACAAAAGTCTATGACGGGGGTTACTACATAGAGGTTGTTGTACTAATTTTAATGAGATTTACTAAAGTTAGAAAATTGATAATTTTTACTAATTATGTGATGTATTTTCAAGAATCTAACTATGACACCACTACTGAAAATAATCATGAGATGTTTTTATAGATTATTGAGTGTGATAAATTTGATTTGTTGTATGATACTATGATAGATGAAATGAATTCAATGACATATAATCAAGTTTGAGATCTTATTGAATTGTCTGTTAGAAAAAAACCTGTGAGTTGTAAATGGATTTTTAAAACCAAATAGGATTCCAAAGGTAATACTAACCAATAAAGGACCTATCTCATTGCCAAAGGGTTACCTTAGAAAGAGGGGATTGATTATAAGAAGACATTTTTTCCTATTTCTAAGAAAGATTTCTTTCGCATTATAACGACATTGACTAACTATTTTGATTTTGATTTTGATTTACACCAAATGGATATGAAAACCGTATTTCTCAAATATGGATTTGGATGAAGAAGTCTATATGAAACAACCTGATGGGTTTGTTGTAACATCCTAGGGTTAGGTGTGTCTTTTAGATTGAAATCTGGGGTTATAATTGAGAATTTAAGAGGAAATTAGAGTTGAGAGAGTTCAAGGGTGAAATAGATAGTTTTCAAAGTTTGGGTGACATGTGCAAAAAATCTTGATAGAGGCTGATTCATGCAATGTGTGGAAAAATAGAAGTTTTCTATTTTTCCAGCCATGCACGACCATACGTCTTAAGAAGCACGACCGGGTGTGCTTCGTGTTTTTGCTGCCAACCTTTAAGTTGATTTTATCTCTTTCTTCTAGCCATTTTTCACCCAATGTTTCTTACAATTCCAAAGATTTCTAACCCTGGAAGAGAAGAACAGTAACCCGTGATTCCTAATCCAGCTAGAGAGTAAGATTTTTGTAAAAGAGAAGCAATGTTGGCTATGGCTATAGGTAAGTGTTTCTTGCCTCTTTCCCTTTCTTCTTTTGTATGTATGATACTTGCTTTGTTGAGTTAAGATTGATTCCAACATGTTTATGATTCCCTTACATGATTGATGATATGTAAATGTGTGATTAAGGTGTATGTTGATATGTATATGCATATATGTGATTTTAGAAGATTTTGATGACAAAATGTGAGAATTGATGTTGTTGCCATGATAAGTTTATGTTTATGAAGTGTTTGGAGTATAGAATTTGATTGATGATTATTGATTCATGTTTGGTATGAAATTGGATGGGAATAAGCTTGATTATCCTCGACCATGTTAGAATAGAATGAGACGCATGCCCATGCGCCTGCAGAGTACACGCCCGTGCAGTCCTGCTTTGTATGTTCACGACTGTGTTCACGACTATGTGTATGACCAAATTGAGCAAGGTCATAACCATGCATGATAATATCACGATCGTACACCTGCAAGAGATGAGAAATAAAGCCAGAATTATATAAGCTAGCATGATCAGGCTGCATGACTGGCACACGACCCTTGCATGCTCATGCAAGCCTATGAATTTAGTCACGCACGCCTGTACATAAAAAAAAAAATGAGAAAATTCACTTTGAAACACGCATAATACATAGTAAATTCAACATAATTGCTAAACTCAGTATAATAAGACCACATGAGCATACATGATGTGTCATATGCATATCATGACATGACATGTCATACAGTATTTTTAGAAAATGATCTAAGGATCCAAATATATGTTTTAAAAATAGAAAAACATGATATTCCAGACATAAATTTTAGGGGTAAATACAAGGGGGCACTTGTGAGTTTCACACATCCTTCAGTTAAGGGAACCAATATAAGAGTCTATGACCATATTAGCCACTATATATAAGTATATGTTAGTGTGTATTCAACTAGCAGCTTAGGATATAATGATTAGTGATAAACCCAAAATACTAAATGGTAAACAACCTAGAGGGGGGGGGGGGGTTGTGAATAGGTTATTTAGAAATCTTTTGCAATTTTAAAGCTTTTTCCTATTTTACCAATACAAACATACAAATATACAAATAATCACAATTCAAGCATGCATAAACATAAAATAAAGAGAGATAGAGAAAGAAATTGCTCAGCTGATTTAGAGTGGTTCGGAGTTTCTCCATGCCTTCTACGTCCACTGCTCCAATCAACCCCGCTTGAAGATTTCCTTATACTAATTTTAACCCCGAAATTACAATAGTTTTGATACAAGAGATTTCGCCCTTCTTACACTAGTTTTGATACAAAGGATTGCACCCTTAACTTAGTTTTAATAGGGATTATACCCAACACTAGTTTCACAGGATTACGCCCAAGGGTTTGTGGAATGTTTACAGAAATTTTGCCTCACAAGGATGATACATAGTTGAGCTCACAAGGTTTCTCTCAAATGATTTACAAAATAACTTTTAGTGAGAGAAATTGAAGAAGAATTAGAGAATAAAAGAATAAGAGTCTTTGGCCTGATTCTCTAACTCTTGAGTCTTTAAATCATCTCTAATTTATAGAATTTAGAAAGAATTAGCTGTTTAGATGATTTGAGAGCCTTTGGAGACTTTTTGAGAAGTTGCATGGGCATGCCCTTCACTTGCACGGTCGTGCTTCTTTTGTTTTATACTTTCTAACAGTCATTTTTCCTATCGCACGCACACACACGGATGTGTGTCCCATACACACACGGTCGTGTGTCCTTGAAGTTTCAACTTTTTAGGTTTCCAGAAGGCCATACGGTTGCACTCACGATACCCATACGATCTTCACATGATTAGCATTTTCCAAGTAATCCGGGCGTGTGTTGTAGCTACAGGGACGTGTATCCAATAATGTTCTTTTCACACAGGCCTGGTTGGATATACACGGGAGTGTGCATCCTCATAACTTGACACAAGGTTGTGTGCTAAAAAAACACATGGTTATGCGTCCTGTAGTCTTCATACACGAACACTTTGCACGACTCAACCAAGGTGTGCGTTGTATTCATAAGTTACACACAGTCGTGCTTTATTGACATACGGTTGTGTGTCATGCAATATCTACAAAAAATAAAACCTTTGGTCCTCTTTGTCATGTTCAACATATGCATGGACCAGTTAAATATTTTAACATATGTTTTGCATCAATTCAAAACCCACAGGGGTCCAACAATCTCCCTCTTTTTGATTTGATGAAAAAACTTATGTTAAAATGCATTTAAGCACAAAATATAAAATTTTATCAAAAAAATATTCAATAAGCTCAAAAAGAATGAAAATGTTCAAAAATATTCATTTTAACATACCTAACATGTCTCCCCCTTTTAGTTATGAATAAAAAAGGTATGTTAAAAATTTTAATTTAGCACAAAAAAAAAAAATTCTCCTCCTTTGTAAAATATTTTATCAAATTATGCACACATATGAATTTTCTCCCCTTATCAAATAAATTTTTCTCCCCTTCTTTCAAAGATTATGATGCTAATTGTTGAGAAAAACAAAATATAATATAAACACTCCCCCTCACAATAACATCCATTTTCAACCAAGGAGCATTCCATTTTCCTTTCTCCTCTTTTTTGAAAAGATATATGCATTAAACTCATTATTTTTAAGTTGAAGAATTTGATCATTAAAGCATATAGGAAGATATTTGCAGAAAATTAAAAGTTCATGAAACTGAAGCATTTTCTACAATTTTGTGTCATGCACGGTTGTGTTGATGCTATACACAGGTGTGTGTGTCTGATTTCATAACATGCACAGTCGTGTATCTTTTAAGCACAGAATTGTGACTGGGCAAATGTATCATGCACGATCGTGCAACTCATATACACGGTCGTGTATGACCTATAAAACCCAGAAATTCTACAGAAAACTGCAGTTTGACACAAGGGGCTTTTTTTTAAACATTTTCAAATCGTTCAAAAATGATTTTTGTTCAATTCAAAGTATTGAAAGCAAACTAAAAACATATTTCAAACATGTCTAAATAAAATTTAAACACAATTGACATATTTGAAACATTTTTACAAATTATGGGGAATATAGCGAAAAATAAAATATTTAAAGCATAATTTGATCAAAACATATCAAATATATCATTTTTCCATGTTTTGACCATGAGAATTCTTACTTTACGAATCCTTGTCATTTACACTCAACACAAGCAAGTTTGATCCAATTTGGCATGAATTCCAAATCATGCACATGCCATTACCAAAACATATATAGATATAACACTTGCATCAATTTAGCCCAACCAATCAAACAAGACAAGTAAAAATATGCATATCAGTTCAGTACAGTTACAACATGGCATCCACATCATCATCAATCAAGTATATTATAAAAATAAGGAATAGGATACTTACTTGGATTGATGACTATTCTACACCATTTCTTTACTCATTTCCGTGTGTATAAGCATAAGGAAACTCATTCTTCTTTATCTTCGTCATTCGAGTCCTCCTTGCTTAATACGGCAAGCATTTTCTTTTTCAATTTCTTCTTCTTTACCTGAGGACATTCTTACTAGTAATGTCCTTCTTTTCCGCACTCATAGCAAGTCACCACTTTTTTTTTCTTTTTTTTATTTCCTTTTGATAGGAACTTGCTGAACTTTTTAGAGAGCATCTTCAAATCCTCTTCATCCATTGAGCTCTCTCTTTTAGTTGAGTTTTCTTCATTTTCGCTTGAATCCTCCTCAACCTTGAGTGTTATGTTCTTCTTTTTCTCTTCCTTCTTGGGCGTCCATTTCATTTTGTGAGTTAGGAGACTCTCGATCAATTTGTCCATGCCCATGTTGGTCAAGTCTTTCGATTCTTCAATTGCCGTTACCTTCATACTCCAAGCTTTCGGCAATGACCTTAGCACTTTCTTGACCAACATTACATTCTCAAACATTTTTCCCAATCTTCTTAATTCATTTACTAGGTTTGAGTAGCGCTTATACATTTTTGTGATGTTCTAATCTTTCTTCATTTCGAATAATTTGTACTTATGGAAAAACATCTCCATCTTGGACTCCCTCACTTGGCTTATACCTTCATGAATCATTTGAATGACCATCCAAGCTTCATATGCTGTTTCATAAGAAGAAACACGGTTAAATTCCATGGTATCTAACACACAAAACAACATGTTTAATGCCCTTGAATTTAAACTCTTTAATTTTTTGTCATTTTCATTGAATTCACTTTCATCCTTGGGCATATTTGTATTTGGATTTATGGGAACAAAATCATCCTTATCAATAATTTTTCAAAGCTTATAATCAATAGATTGAACAAAAAATTTCATACAAATTTTCTGTTGATCATAATTAATCCCACAAAATACGGATGGCTTACTTGAACTACCCCTTTCTTCGAAAATCAGTTTTTGAAAAATATTTACCATGTAAGTTTCTAAAATAAATCTTAAACTCTAAAAATCATTAGATTTTTAAAAACAAGAGCCCAAGCTCTGATACCAATTGATAAACCCCAAATACTAAATGACAAATAACCTAGAGAGGGGGTGAATATGTTATTTAGAAATCTTTTTCAATTCTAAAGCTTTTTCCTATTCTACCAGCACAAATATACAAATACGCAAATAATCACAATCTAAGCATGCATAAACATCAAATAAAGAGAGATAGAGAAAGAAATCGCTCCACCGATTTAGAGTTGCTCGGAGCTTCTCCACGCCTTCTACATCCACTACTCTAAGCAACCTCGCTTGAAGATTTCCTTTCACTAACTTTAACCCTAACGTTACAATATTTTTGATACAAAGGATTTCGCTCTTTTTACACTAGTTTTGATACAAGGGATTACACCATTAACTTAGTTTTAACAGGGATTACGCCCCACACTAGTTTCACTGGATTGCGCCCAAGAGTTTGTGTAATGTTTACATAAATATTACCTCACAAGGCTGATACATAGTTGAGCTCACAAGGTTTCTCTCAAATGATTTACAAAGTAACTTTTATGAGAGAAATTGGAGAAAAATTAGATAATAAAAGAATAAAAGTCTTTGGCCTGATTCTCTAACTTTTGAGTCTTCAAATCATCTTCAATTTATAGCATTTGGTAAGAATTAGCCATTGGGATGATTTGAGAGCCGTTGGAGACTTTTTGGGAAGTTGCACAGGTGTGTCCTTCAGTTACATGGTCGTGCTTCCTTTGTTCTACACTTTCCAACAGTCATTTTTCCTATCACACACATACATACAGATGTGTGTCCCATACACACGTGGTCGTGTGTCCTTGAAGTTTCAACTCTTAAGGTTTCCAAAAGGCTATATGGTTATGTGCATGATACTCACACGATCTTCACACAATTAGTATTTTCCAAGTAACACAGGCGTGTGTTATAGCTGCACAGGTGTGTATCTAATAATATTCTTTTCACACGGGCATGGCTAGATATACACGGGAGTATGTATTCTCATAACTTGACACACGGTCGTGTGCTCGAAAAACACATGATCGTACGTCTTGCAGTCTTCGCACACAGACACTTTACATGACTCAGCCAAGGCATGTGCTGTATTTATAACTTACACACGGTCGTGCTTCATTGACACACGGTCCTGGGTCATGCAATATATAGAAAAAAATAAAACATTTGGTCCTCTTTGTCATGTTCAATACATGTATGGACCAGTTAGATATTTTAACATATATTTTGCATCAATTCAAAACCCATAGGGGTCCAACAATTAGTATGCAATTCAGATTCAGTTTTCAAATTTAGAGGCGCAAATGTATTAGACAGTTTTTATTCATGTGTTAGCATAAGAAACTCACATAGCTAGGGTATCGAATCTCTGTATTCATCAGTTTGTATAGCATAACAGTTGTTTTCAGTTACAATATTTTATCCAGCATGATTCAGGATCTTCTGATTACAGTTTTATTAAGAAAAACCTGTTTTACAAACAAGCCTAAGGGTTCAGTTATTTCTTCCAGCATTTCATTCTTACATGAGATACACAACATAACATAATTCAACATGTAAATAATTAGATGAATCTTAGAGTTCAATATAAACTCAAAATCACAATAAGACATGAACAATATGATATGAGTTCCAGAACAGTATACGGAATAACCATCTTATATGTTTACTATGATATCCTCAGAATAAGATTATTATCGAGTATGAGATAGAAAACGCTTACATAGAAAACAATTATTAGGTGAATTTATCAGTCACTGCCTATTTTCCTTTCTCTTACAGGTTAGTTTCGTAAGGGCTGAGAGGAGAAGATGACTAGTGTTTGGGATCTAGCTTCAGTTTTGGGTTTTGCAACATGTTTATGGTTTGCATGCTTACACTATTTCATATTTGCATGTAGTTGTACAATATACGTACATGTATGCACACACACATATTTTGTATGAATTTCAAGTAAATATAAAAACTATTTTTGGGCCTAATTAACTTAGTTACGCCATGTGGTTTTCTATTGTTGTATTTTAGCTCAGTATTTAGGTATTTCTACTTTATGTTATAGGAGAAATTAATTACTTTGTTAAACATATATATATATATATATATTCTTAATATGTTATATTAAAAGTTGTACGGTAATATATAGCATGAGTGCCTACATTTTTTAAATCAGAACGAAAATATGAATAATATTTTCAAAGCTAAGTGTATGTTTGTGTGAATTGCATTCTTTTCAACTCATATGTGCATCCCAGCAGCCAATGCCCATCTTGTTCTCAGTGTAAGTATAGTAGTATGAGATTCTGTTTGAAATTAGTTAGCTAACCCTTATGTTTTATGATTTTCTAGATAAAAGAACCCATGTTCATAGATTTACTAAAGATGAAGATAGTACTTCAGTTAGGTTCGAGAGTGAGAGTGAGAAGAGATGATCTTAAGCCTCATGTGGAGCCCTACATGTAGAAGATGTGAGAGAGATTTTTAGGAAATGAGAAGAGAGCTTCCTCAGCAATCAGTTGAAGGTGGTGTTTAAGTACTTGTAAAGAATGTACCTACCAAAAAAGAGGTATATCAGGGGCCAGTTAGAGGATAGTCAGAGTTTGGGAGAAGAGGTTATTAAGACCAAATGGGTACATATCAGTGGCAAAAAATGGGTCAATATCAGGGATAGATTTCTAGGTCTGATACCATCAGTACCATTGGTTCAAAACGGGTACATTTAATCTACAATTTGCCAAGGAGTTAAGAGTGTCACCAACTTGTTTAATAGGACTAAAGATTCAGTAGTAGTCGAAGAATAGATAGAGGTAGTTGAAAGTGTCACCAGCTTGTTTACTATGTCATATAGAGAGAAGGTCAGATATGTAGTGTTTATGTTCTGAGGTGATATGAGATTATGGTGGAATCTTGCTAAGACTACTGTAGATGAGAAGCATTTGTTGTGGCATAAGTTTCGATACATGTTTGAGAGGGAATTTAGGAGTCCAGGGATAATATATACTTGAGCCTAAGAGTTTATTAAGCTACAACAAGATCAAGCACAGTAAAAAAATATGTTACTCAGTTCAATGCATTGACAAAGTTTACTCTTAATTTAGTAAGGACGGAGGTTGGTAGGGTATAGAAATTCATCCATAGACTACATTTCGCCATTACAATAGATGTGTTGACTGGAGATAATCCCTTATAGAAGTTTAGTAATGCTTTAAAGAGGGCCATCAGATCAGAGATTTATCTTTAGAGGATAGGTATGTTCTCAGGGTAGCCTGATAGAAGTGGCGATAGAGGTAAAAGACCTATTCAATAGAGAAAGACAGGAAAAAGGATTTAGAGGCAAAAAAAAACTTACTAGTTATCGGTATATGTTCGATATGGTCAGAGGTATACTGACGAATGCTTGGTTGGTTAAAGTATATGCTTCGAATCTCATCAATCACGATATAAGATTACCTAATATCTAGCTAGGAGTGGAGTAGGACATAGTAGAGATAAAACTGGTTATAGTAGAGGTAGAGTGTGACCACCTAGAGGTGGAGGTATTGTAGTTAAGAGAGTTGATCACCTTCAAGACGGTGGAGTTAATGCACTTGGATGAGGTACTGGGCCATCATGTGGTGAAGGTTGAGCAAAAGTATTTGTAGTGAGACAAGAGCAAGTAAAGGCCATTCCACATATGGTGATGGGTCAGTTATTTTTCTTTGACACTTCTTTATTTGTTGTAGTCGATTGTGGTGTCATGCATAATTTTATTTCGAGAGGAGTAGTGGAGAGATTATGATTGACCTCTAATATGACTGAGAGGAGTGTTTGTGTAGAGATGCTAGAAGAGAGAGTGATGTTTAACGATAAGTTGTTATGGGACTAGGAGATTGTAGTCATGGGTATGAGTTTAAGGATCCTAACATGATCCTAGGAGATTGTAGTTGATTTTGACATAATCCTACATATGAATTTCTTGCCTAGATATGAGGCAGAAATTGATTGTCAGAGAAAGAATGCTAGACTACATTTAGGCCCTGATTAGTTTGTTGAAGACTATACTGATTTCTAGTGTGTAGGCCAGAAGGATGTTGAGCAAAGGTTGTGTTGAATACTTGGCTAATGTAGTGTATAGAGATGTAGTTGGGCCAAGTATTAAGGAGGTGCCGATTATCCAAGAGTTTTCTGACATATTTCTAGAAGAGTTACCTAAGCTACATTCAGAGAGAGAGTTAGAGTTTAGTTTTGAGTTACTTTCAAGTATAGCTTCTATTTCTAAAGCTTTATATAGAATGACTCCAATTGAACTTTAGGAGTTAAAAAAGTAATTATAAGAATTGATAAATAAGAAGTTTATCAAGCTAAGTTATTTTTCATAGGGTGTCTCGATTCTCTTTGTTAATAAGAAAAATGGATCTATAAGAATGTGTATCGATTACAGGGGATTGAATAAAGTTACAGTGAAAAATAAGTACCACTTGCCTAGAATTGATGATTTTTTTCATTAGCTTAGTGACGCCTCAATATTTTCGGAGATTGATCTAAGATTGAGTTATCATCATGTGAGAATGGTAGAAAAAGATGTGTCAAGATTGCTTTCAGAACGAGATATGGTTATTACAAGTTTATGGTAATGCTATTTGGATTGACGAATGCTCTAACAGTGTTTATGTATTTGATGAACCACATATTTTAAGATTGTCTCGATAGATTTGTTATATTTTTCGATAACATCTTGGTTTATTCGAAAAGTGTTGAGGAGAATGTAGAGCATCTGAGGTTTGTATTGTAGCGATCGAAACATAGACAGTTGTATACCAAGTTTAGCAAGTGTGAATTTTGGTTAGATAAGGTAGTGTTCTTAGGGCATGTTATTTCTGCTGATGGTTTATCTGTGGATTTGAGTAAGGTAGAAATAATTTTGAGTTAGCTAAGGCCTAAGACGGTTAAGGAGATTCGAAGTTTCTTAGGACTAGCAAGATATTACAGATGGTTTATCTAAAGATTTTCAAGTTTAGTGAGGCTTTTGACAACATTAACCAAGAGATAGATTCTATTTGTGTGGACTGAGAAATGTGAAGTCCGATTCCAAAAGTTAAAGCAAAGATTAACCAGTGCTCCAGTATTAGTTTTGGTACATGAGGGAATAAATTATGAGATTTATATTGATGTTTCCCATCAAGGGATTGGAGTGGTTTTGATGCTAGGAGATAGAGTGATTACCTATGCTTTTAGGAAATTAAAAGATCATGAGTTAAGGTATCCCACCCATGATTTAGAGTTAACAACTATTGTGTTTGCTTTGAAAATTTGGAGAAGCTACTTGTATACAGTCAAATATAGTATTTATTTAGATCATAAAAGCTTGAAGTATTTCTTCACCTAGAAAGAATTGAATATGAGGCAACAAAGGTGGTTAGAATTAGTAAAAAACTATGATTGTGAGATCAGACACCACTCAAGTAGAACAAATATGATTACAGATGCTTTGAGTCGAAGAGTTACCTTATCTAGGTTGTCTATTCAGAGTGAGCTTCAGAAAAAGATTATCAGAGAGTAAATAGAAGTGGTAACAGTTAGGTTTTCAAGACTTCAGATAGTGTCTTCTTTATTTGATGAGATCAGAGAGAGTTAGAAGTCAGATGACTGGATTTAAATGATGATTCAAAGAATATCAAAGGGTTCTGTGTCAAATTTTGAAATTAGAGATGAAATATTAAAATTCAGGGGTTGAATTTGTATTACAGAGGACTCAAAACTGAGACAGAAGATCTTGTTAGAAGCTCCTAGTGTCGTGTATATAGATCATCCAGGTAGCACAAAGATGTATCAAGGTCTTAAGAGAAATTTCTGATGGTCAGAGATAAAAAAAGACATTACAGACTTTGTTTCCATATGTTTGGTATGTCAACAAATTAAAGTAGAGCACCAGAGATCTTCTAGGTTGTTACAGCCTCTGAGTATACCAGAATGGAAGTGGAATAACATTTCTATGGATTTCATTTCAGGATTTTTCAAAGTTTGACAAGGGTATAATGGTATATGGGAATTGTGGATAGACTAAGCAAATTTACTTATTTTCTACTTGTTATAGATTGTTTGACTATTGATCAGTTGGGTCAGCTTTATGTTAGAGAGATTGTGAGATTACATGGGTGCCAAGAGTCATTATATCATATAGAGACTTCAGATTTTTGTCAGTTTTTTGGAAGAGTTTGCAAATGGCCTGAGGGACTCGATTGATTAGACAAAGAATGAAGCTAGCATAGGATCGCCAAAAAAGTTATGTAGATTTAAGGTGTAAGGAGATAGAATTTGAGGTAAAAGATAAATTGTTTTTGAGAATAGCTTTTTAAAAACATGTTTTAAGATTTGGGAAGAAGGGTAAATTGGCTCTACGGTTCATTGGCCCTTATGAAATCCTAGAGAAAATTGGCAAAGTCACCTACAGGCTAGCTTTACCTGCGAGTATGAAGTGATTTCATAATGTTTTTCATGTATCTAAGTTGAGAAAGTATGTTGGATATTATTCGCATGTTCTTGAGCTTCAAGATTTGGAATTAACTAAAAACTTAAGCTACTTAGAAAAGCCAGTTTAGATCTTAGATAGAATAATCAAAGTTCTCAAAATAAAGAGATTCCTCGAGTTAGAGTGTTGTCAAGGAACCAAAATCAAGAAGAATCCACATAGGAGGTATAGTCTGATATCAGAGAGAGGTATCCCAAGTTGTTCAAGTAATTTCAAGGATGGAATTTTTATAAGAGGGGAGGAATGTAACATCCTATAGTTGGATGTGTCTTTTACGTTGGAATTTGGGGTTAGAATTGAGAATTTTAAAAGGAAATTAGAGTTGAGAGAATTAAAGGGTGAAATAGATAGTTTTCAGAGTTTGGGTGGGATGTGCATGAATCTTGATGAAGTCTGATTTATGCAATACATTGGAAAATGGAATTTTTCCATTTTTCCAGTCATGCACGATCGTGCATCATAAGAAGCACGATCATGCATGCTCTGTGTTTCTACAACTATACTTTAAGTTGATTTTATCTCTTTCTTCTAGTTATTTTTCACCCAAGGTTTCTTACAATTCTAAAGATTTTTAACCCTAAAAGAGAAGAATAGTAACCAATTATTCTCAATCCAACTAGAGAGTAAGATTTTCGTAGAAAGAGAAGCAAGTTTGGTTATGGCTAAAAGTAAGTGTTTCTTACCTCTTTCCCTTTCTTCTTTTGTATGTATGGTGCTTGCTTTGCATGATTGATGATATAAAATTATTAATGATGATATATAGATGTGTGATTGAGGTGTATATTGATATGTATGTGTATATATGTGATTTTAGAAGATTTGAATGATGAAATGTGAGAATTGATGTTGTTGCCATGGTAGTTTATGTTTATGAAGTGTTTGGAGTATAGAATTTGATTGATGATAATTGATTCATGTTTGCTATGAAATCGGATGGGAATAAGCTTAATCATCCTTAACCATGTTAAAGCAGAGTGAAACGCACACCCATGCGCCTGTAGAGTGCATGCGCCTGTAGAGTGCATGCCCATGCAGTCTTGCTTTGTATGGTCATGATCGTGTTCATGACTTCGTGCATGACTAAATTGAGCAAGATCATGACTGTGCATGACAATGTCATGACTATGCACCCACAAGAGATGAGAAATGAAGCCAAAATTATAGAAGCTAGCACGACTAGCACACGACCCGTGTATCTAGTCACGTATGCCCGTACGTCAAGCAAAAATGAGAAAATTTAGTTTGAAACACTCATAATACACAATAAACTTAACATAATTGCTAAAACTCAATATAATAAGACCAAATAAATATACATTATGCATCATATGCATATCATAATATGACATGTCATACAATATTTTTAGAAAGGGATCCAATGATCCAGATACATGTTTTAAAAATAGAAAAGCACGATGTTCAAACATCAATTTTAAGGGTGAATACGAGAGGGCACTTGTGAGTTTCACAACCCATCAGTTCAGAGAATTAGTATCAGGGTCTATGACTATACTAGCCACTATATAGGCATATGCTGGTGTGTATTCAGCTAATAACTTAGGATATGATAATCAGTATGTAGTTTAGATTCAGTTTTCAGATTCAAAGGTGGCACGTGTATTAAATAATTCTATTCACGTGTCAACATAGGAAATTCACATGACTAGGGTGTCAAATCCCTATATTCATCAATCTACACAATATAGTAGTTGTTTTCAGTTACAGTATGATTTTTAGTTACAGTATTTTATTTAGCATGATTCAGGATATTTAGATCACAGTTTTATTCAAAAAAGCTTGTTTTATAAACAAGCCTAAGGGCTCAGTTATTTATTCTAGCTTGTCATTCTTACATGACATATATAGTATAACATAATTCAGCATGTGAATAATCAAATGAAGCTCATAGTTCAATATAAACTCAGAATGCACAATAAAACATGAACAACAAGATATGTATTCTTGAACAGTATACGAGATAACCATTTTATATGTTTACAGTGATATCCTCAGAGTAGGATTGTTATAGGGTCTGAGATATGAAACATTTACTAGGTGAATTTATCACTCACTCATTACTTTCCTTTCTCTTCTAGGTTAGTTTCGTAGGGGCTGAGAGGAACAGATAACCAGTGATTGGGATCTAGTTTTTGTTTTGGGTTTTGCAGCGTGCTTATGGTTTGCATGCTCATATTGTTTCATATTTGCATATAGTTGTACAGTTTACGTACATGTATGTATACACACATGTTTTGTATGAATTTCAAGTAAATATAAAAATTATTTTTGGGCCTAATTAAATTAGTTACACCACGTGGTTTTTTGTTGTTATATTTCAGCTCAGTATTTAGGTATTTTTATTGTATGTTATGGGAGAAATTAATTACTTTGTTTTATATATATATATATATATATATATATATATATATATATATATATATTAGTGATATATTATATTAGAAGCTGTACAGTAATATACAACAAGAGTGCCTACATTTGTTTTGAGTAGTGGTGAAAACTTGGTATGCAAATTAAAAAAAGTCTATATACGAGTTTAAATAGGCATCTTGACAGTGGTATTTAAGGTTCCATATATTATTTCTTCTTATGGATTTGTAGAAAACATCATTGATCAATATATATATATATATATATATATATATGACAAGTTTAATGGGAGCAAAATCATCTTCCTTGTATTGTATATTGATAATATTTGCTTGGAAACTATTTCTCTCTTAAAATTTTGATATGAAAGATATAAATGAAGTATCTTATATAATTGAAATTAAGATATATAAGGATTAATCTCATCATGTTTTAGGGCTATCTCAAGAAGGCTGTATTAATAATGTTCTTGAGACATTTTGGATGAAAAACTATTCACTAAGTGTTACACCCATTATTAAGGGTGACAGATTAAACTTAGATCAATTTATAAAGCTTGATATTGAAAAGAAACAAATAGCAAACATTTCATACACCTCGATGGTAGGAAGTTTGATGTATATTCAGGTTTGTACCCGATCTGATATTGTATTTACAGTTGGAGTGTTAGAGAGATATCTAAGTAATCTTAGCCTAGATCACTAGATAACTATAAAGAAGGTTATGAGATACTTTCAAGGAACAAAAAATCTAATGGTTACATGTTAGAGATCTAATAATTTAGAAGTTGTTGGATATTCAGACTCACACTTCACTGGTTGTGTTGATTCTTGAAAATCAATATCTGGTTATGTATTTTGCTAGCCAATTGAGCCATTTCATAGAGATGTGCAAAACAAACTTTAGTTGCCACTTCAACCATAGAAGTTGAGCTTGTTTCTTGTTTTTAAACTACTACACAGGGTATCTGGTTAAGAAGTTTTATTTCTATACTTAAAATTGTTGAGTCCATCTCGAGGCTATTAAAGTTTTATTGTGACAACTTTATTGTCATGTTCTTTTCTAAAAATAATAAAAGTGGGAGTCAAATTAAACACATCGACATTAAGTGTTTAGTAATCAGAGAGCATATAAAAGTTAAAGAAGTGCTTATAGAACACAGTTAGACTAAGCAGATGATTGCTAATTCTTTGACCAAAGACATGCCACTTGAAATTTTCAAAGATCATAATGTACCTTTAGGACTTCGTCATGATTTATATTTATGAGAGGTTATTTACATATTTATGTAATTAACTCTATTTGTTTGTTTTTTATTGAGTTGTATATATTTTTTGTTGAGACAACAAACAAAATGTTGGACCATGAATAAACATTTAAGGTTTATTCATAAGGTGTGAATTCACATTCGAAATTTATTTAGAAAGGGGAATTGTCTTGTGATACATAAAATGTAATACATGATTTAAAGGGACCTACTGTTATGATTCACACAATTATTTTTCAACTTAAACATAGAGCATGTCGTGAATAATGTTATAAAATGTACAACCAAGTGAGAGAATGTTAGATTTATATAAAGGCTGAAAAGATAATTCTAATATTCATATGAGGGCTAATATAGTCTTCACACTTTATATAAAGGAAAATTTGTCTTTTGGTAATTTGTATTTAAAGCTTTCAATTGCGTTTCACCGGCACACATTAAGTTTATTAATGGATACGCATTAAGTTTACAAAACGTAGAACGCAAGAAAAACTTGTTCCCAAATTTCACTGATATAGTACCCATTCCATCAAAGGTTTCAATACAAATTTGAGAGTACTAGCTTTTGATCCAGACAAAGATGGTTTACTCAGGGAAAAAATATAAGAACTAATTTCCATAACACATAAGGTTTCCATAATAGGAGGTATGCTTCCATAACTCTAAAATTTGATTGTTTGGTTATCATTGTGATAACATCGTACTATTGTGATCCTACAGTTAGCACTTTACCGGTAATATTGGCACCAATATTATACACCTAAAGACATAGACACTTTAAACCAAAAAAAAAAAAAAAAAAACAAACTAAAATGTCTATCACACAATAAACTTCAACATCAATTAAAAGTTACCATCATTTCTCAAAATATGGAAATGCATATAATAATCTGAAAAAAAAAGTTCATTTTTTAAAGAATCGGCATTGCTATTGAAGAATGTAATAGAGTAATACCTTATAAATTTAACAACAAAAACTAATAAAATTTATAACATACATACATACATACATACATACATATATATACATATATATACACGCACACACACACACACATACATACATGCATATACACACACACACACACACACACACACACACACACACACACACACACACACACACACATACAACAATGCATATAATAACCTGAAAAAAAAGTTCATTTTTAAAGAATCGCCATTGCTATTGAAGAATGTAACTGAGTAATACCTTATAAATTTAACACCAAAAACTAATAAAATTTATAACATACATACATACATATATACACACACACATATACATACATACATACATACATACATATATATACACACACACACACACACACATACATATATATATATATATATATACATACACACACACATACATACATACATACATACCTACACACACACACACACACACACACACATATAAGAAAGCTTATAGTGAGCTTCTTTATCAGGTGCTTGTCACCACCATTATCTTCACCGACATGATCATAAACAGAAGGCATGTGTGTAGAGGCCAATAAAGACTTTTGAACAAGGAGTTCAACTTCAACGATAGGCAAAGACTTAAAAGGAGAAGAAACAAAAAGTGACAAGTGTCTACTTTTAAGACCAACTATATAAGAGATCAATAAAAACGTGCCTCTAAGGATCTAAAGGTTAATTTGAAACAAAAATGCTACCTAGTTAATTATTCCTCTCCACACTTGGATGGACTTAGGTGCATATACATCAATCTGACCCACTAACCACTCTACAATTGGGCCAAGGAGGGCTATGAGTCACTCTAAAAATTTATTTTTTTAATTTTTGGACATGTGAAGGCTCCTTAATTTTTTAAATTAATTTTTCTAGATTTTTTTTTTAAATTTTTAGGCCTACAAACTTTTCTTAAAATTTTTTTGAGTTTAACATTATTTTTATAAAATTTAAGCCTAAATCACAATTCATGTTTCCATCAAAAAAACAAATACCATTTTTAGTATTAAAAGAAGATGAAACAAACATTTTTAATAGCAAAACATTAATTTTTTTTATAGTAGAAGTTGGAGGTCTTGCTGAAAAAATAGTTCTACAAAAAAACATATTGTCTTTCTTTTGGTATATTTGTTAATTAAATGGTGTATTTATCAATTATTACAACAATAATAGAAATTTTTTTTTTATGAATACTATCAAAAGTTTTTTACATAACTGAATAGAAAATAAGTTATTGAATAATTGTTTAGTAACTTATATTGAAAAAAGTATATTTTCAAGTATTAATAATAAAACTATTATGCAACAATTTCAGAATACGAAAAATAGAAGATGATTATTATAATATACTTGTGATAATTTATTGAATTTTCTAACATTATTATTTACTTATAAATTTTTTTATATTATATTTATTTATTTTTTAAAAATAATATAAATTTATTTATTATATAAGTTTTTAATTAGACTTTTTAACTAAAATTCTGAAGACGGTCACTGATATGAGTCACCTCCATCTCTGTCATCAAGATCAATATGATTAGCAATATGAAGTCCAGGGCATTAGGTTTTGGGTTTGTTGCCCCAATATGGTAAAGTATTTGTTTGGTTGGTTTCTTGTTTTTAGTTTATATAAATATATATATTGTGTATTTTATTTTTTATATTGACTCACATAAGTTGTAATGACTGCCTCACTAGATAAGACTAATACCACTTTGTATCTTTTAAAATTTTTCTAGCATTTGGAAAGCAGTAGCTGGTGACATGTAAGGTATTTAAGAGATAATTTTAAAGAAAATTTGGAACTGAATGGTGCAAGCAAACATTGGAGATGAATTGAAAATTTACCAGCCGAAAGTTGACATTTAACTAGATGCATAGAAGGCCGGTATAATAAATAAATCAAGAGTAATTGGACTGAGCCTGAACCTGAACCCAGCTATAGAATACCAGTTAGCCGTGTCGGAGATTAAAACCTTCGTCGACCATAAACTAAAGCGGAGAAGCGAAAACTTTCAGTTTTAGACATTACCACAAGGAAAAGCAACCAATAGGCAAAACGACGACGAACCATCGATGGCTGTAGATTATTACAAGATTCTCCAAGTAGACCGAAATGCCAAAGACGAAGATATGAAGAAAGCATATCGCAAACTCGCCATGAAGTGGCATCCAGACAAGAATCCTAGCAACAAGAAAGAAGCCGAAGCCAAATTTAAACAAATCTCTGAAGCTTACGATGTACACTTCCTCTTTGTTTCTTTTTCTTGATTAATTGATCTAGTATTTGTATAATATATATAATTCATTACTCATTAATTTCAGGTTTTGAGTGATCCACAAAAAAGAGCGGTGTATGATCAGTATGGAGAGGAAGCTTTGAAGGGCCAGGTGCCGCCACCTGGTGCAGGCGGGTTTTCAGGTGGGCCATCGACGATGTTTCGGTTCAATACGAGGAATCCGGAAGATATTTTTACCGAGTTTTTTGGGTTTTCAAGTCCGTTTGGAGGGGGGATGGGTGACATGGGGGGTTCGCGCGCCAGCGCATCAGGATTTCCGAGAGGTATGTTCGGCGATGATATATTTGCCTCGTTTAGAGGAGCAGCCGGCGAAGGCTCTATGAATGCGCCAAGAAAAGCAGCGGCTATAGAGCGGGCATTGCCATGTAGTTTGGAAGAATTGTACAAGGGAACAACCAAGAAGATGAAGATTTCTAGGGATGTTATTGATGGCTGTGGGTAAGTTTTTTTTTTTCCTCTCAATTTTCAATTCTAATTTATTGTTTTGATTTTATGTGGTCTAGTTCATGAGTTGTTCATATTCAAGGGTGAAATATAAGTTAGATCAGACTCATTGAACTTATTGATGTTATAGATGATGGACTTGATGAACATTGAACTGAATTTGTGGCTTAAAAGTCCTTGGTTTTTCTCAATTTATTGTACTTGAGAAATGTTTGATACACAACCCAGAAAATAATTGAACAGAGGAGGGAGAAAAGAAGAGAGATTGTTTAGAGAGAGAAATTCCTTTTCATTCATCATTCAATCCTGCTGCATTCAGCAGCAAAATACTCTTCTAGTCACATTCTCTTCTTGCTGTTGTAACAGCTAACGGAATCAAAATTTAGACAAACCTGTTGTACACGCGTGCGGGTGTCTTAAAGAACTATACAGTAAACAAGACGCATCAAATATAATTAATAAAAAAAGGAATGCTAAACGACTGTTCTTTGTTGTCAAACGCCACAATAATACCCCCCACTCAAACTTCCTTGCCCTACAAGGAAGAATTATGGGAAACAAAGTTTCATGTTTTCTGGAAATTCCCAAGTGGCCTCATCTGGTGATTTTGCTCTCTAATGAACTAATAATTGGGTAGCAGCCTTGTTATGGCGCTTCACCATCTTGCAATTCAAAATTGGTTGAGAGTACAGGACATCTGTAGCAGATACTTGAGGCAAGACTAAAGGAGTAGATACCCTGGCATAAGCATGTTTAAGTTGGGAGACATGAAAGATGTTAAGGATTTGAGCATCCTTTAGTATTGAAAGCTTATAAGCTGCCTTCTCTATCACATCTATCACCTGAAAGGGATGTGTTTTGACTGTGATTTTTTATTCCCAGTGCACATTGGTCTGCCCAATAGTTACAATACCAATGCATCCAGAAGAAAAAATTCTCTTCTGTTTACATTCTCTCCTTGCTGTTGTAACTGCTGAAGAACCAAAATTTACACAAGTCCCTGCTAGACATGTGGGTTTCTAGAAGACCTATACCATAAACAAGATACAGCAGTAATAGTTAAAGCAGAAATGCAAAACAACTGCAATGCTGCAACAAAGTTGCACAGGTGGAGTGATCTTTTTAGGGAAAATTCTTATTTGGTTGCATGATAAAGGTGCTGCTTTATAAATGTGAGATATTATTTGATTCTTTGAAAGAAAATTGTAACTTGGTAGACTTAGTGGCTTCCCATTTATAGAACTTGGTCTGTAGGATATACTATGAAATTTTTGGAGCTTAAGAAAAGAATTTTCTTTTGCCTTCTTCCTTTTTAGTTAAGGAATATTTTGGTGCTCTGTGTGTGTTTGGGGGGGGTGTTGGGGTGGTGTGGCGCGGAGAACTGAGTTAGGGGTGGTGTTTTGTATTGGCACAACTACAGGTTACCAATAGCTACTATTAAATTCACTTAGCTTCTTCCCCTATGACATCCTCATCAAACATTTGATTCTTGGAAAATTCTAGTGTACTAAGATGGTTATCTACATGCCAGAAAGGCATTGAAAATTTCCTTTAATTGTGTAATTGCATAAGGATATTATTTGATGGAATTTTGTTCCGCATCCAAGTAATGGATGCTAATGATACTATTGACTATAGTTATCATGTCATTGAGTATTTTTTATATACATCTGTATCCGTTATTCATCATCTGAAATGCTGGAGTGGTTGTGATTTTTTCCATCCATGTCTATGCAATTATGCATCTGCTAAGATGTATTCTTGTGGTACTCTTTGCATAATCGGATTTGATTATATCAAGTAAATTAAAATATGATTTGTGTATCTAATAGAAAATGAATGTCTTGTATTATTTCTTTTTGCATCACTTAACACCATACCTTTTGAGTTAACTATTGCACAAGCTGTAATGAAAGTGTAAATGTCTCTTTTATTTATTCTGTCTGCTATAATAATCTTAGTGTCATTATTTTGGCAAATTTGCTGTGTAAAACCAATTAGGGAAAGATTATAATTATTTGATAGATGTTTGAGTATGCAATTCCGCTTTACATTTTAGTAGGATGTATGCAGTGCATGTGTATTGTCTTTTCACATTTGTGGGAGTGATAAGAGAACTTTCATATGACTGTTATTGTTTTACCTCCTAATTTTCCAGCTATGCTACTAGTTTTTCCCAAAGGACAAAGTAAATGGTATTTGATTGCAAAGTGTTCTACTGTCTTTCTAATGCACCTTGTTATTTTCATCTGATGAGAGTAATGTTTGTCTGGTCTCTCAGTGCCAGTATCAAAAGGAATTTGTAAGCATTATAACTGAATTGAAACCTGGGCGTCTTCCTAGCAAAATTGTCTATTGATGACTGTTGCTCTTCCTTGTTAAAAAATCAGAAGCACATTTTTGTACATTCTTTATGGTGTGATGTCAAAAAGAGATCCAAGAGACTTGTTGGAGCTTCTTATTACTGGATCTATAATTCCCTTCAAGTTTTGTGGCCACTATTGTCTATATATCATGTAGACCATTTATCCTTGTGTTTGATTTGCCATGCGGTTTTAGGTTTAGAATTGCTCCAAAATTCACGAAAAGGGGGATGATAACTTTCATTTATATATGAATAAATGAATCTAATAGCACTAAACATGTGTATTGTAGAAGGAAATTTCATTAATATATTAATTCCATCATATTCAAATGATTGTTTAACTCATTTGATCTAATTCATTAATGCATTGTCTGTCGATCAACAAAATATGGCTATTTTGAACAATATGGAAGTTTAAGGTTTATTACCTTTTTTAGTTACTTCATTACACAGGAGACCCAATACCGTCGAGGAAATTCTGACAATCGAAGTGAAGCCAGGTTGGAAAAAAGGGACAAAAATTACTTTTCCGGAGAAGGGAAATGAACAGCGAAATGTTATACCCTCCGATCTTATCTTCGTAATTGATGAGAAGCCTCACAGTCAGTTCAAGAGGGATGGCAATGATCTTATAGTCAGCCAAAAGATATCTCTTGTTGAAGCTCTGACTGGTTACACAGCACAATTGACAGCACTTGATGGGCGGAATCTCACAGTTCCCATCAACTGTGTTATCAGTCCCACTTATGAAGAAGTTGTTAAAGGGGAGGGGATGCCTATCCCCAAGGAGCCTTCCAAAAGGGGGAACTTGAGGATTAAGTTCAACATCAAGTTCCCATCCAAGCTTACCTCGGAACAGAAAACTGGACTGAAACGGTTAATATCTTAATAAAACATCATTTAAGCTTGCTTTTTGGTTCTGGAAAAGGGAAATTCATATGTTGAGACTTGGAATGCAATCCATTTAGAGTTAAAAATTTAAATTGTTATTTGCATTTCTATTTTTATGTAGTAATAATTGGTTTCTGTTTAAAAGAACTATTACCACCATTGTTTTCTTTTCCTTACATTACATGTTACGAAGACAAAAGATGCAGCATTCTTTCATGTAAGGGCCCCCTACCCTAGACTGAGTACCTTACTCCCTACAGATCTGTGGAAGATGTGAGGCAAAAGCGAACTAGACTTGGGTAATAGTCAATCCCCAAGAACACTCTACGGGACTTTGAGGTGACTTTTGTTCTTTAGTTGGGTTATATTGACGTAAATTTGTAATATTAGATCATGAATCAAGATGATTCAATTTTAATGGTTCCAGAAGTGGATGAATTGACATTAGTAAACATTTAATCTTTAATTATAATATAAAAATTTAGAAATTATATTTAGAGAACGTCAAAGTTTTGAACAGGTTGTTTCTAACGCTGTAAGTGAAAATATTATGTTGGTATAATATAATATAATGTAATCTCATCCATTAAAAATTTTCACGAAAAATAAATATTATTTCTAATGATTTCAATGTTAAAATAAAATAGTATTTTATTATTTAAATTCTCAATCAAATATAAAATAACAAAAAAATTAAAAATGTTCCCCTCTCAGTTTTACTACGTGGATACTTCTGGTACAGCCAAGCAGGAGCCAACAGCCCAGGCAGCGGTTCTTATAATGGAAGTGATAAAAAGTGGAGCGTCAATGGAAATTATTACCTTAGTAGCGTTAACGCTCTGTTTCTTTCTCTATTTTCACGTCTACCTGTGAATCTTCTTTCTTTTTCTTCGATACCACCTCCAAGTCTCTCCAATTTCAATTTTTGCAATAAAATCCAATTCATATCCTAATTTTGCTCAATCAACTTGCTTAGATCACTAATTTGCCATGGAAATGGCTTCAAGTCCTCGAACCGTAGAAGAGATCTTCAGAGATTACTGTTCCAGACGAGCTGGATTGTTCGTGCTTTAACCTACGGTACTCCAATCTCTACTTTCTCTCTCTTGAAGTATTTTTGACGCGTGGCGTAATCCCCTTACTCTGTAATTTTCTCAGATGTCGATCAATTCTACGGACTCTGTTATCCAGGTAATGTGCAATTGTAGATCGGACTTGGCATTCTTTGTTTTATTTAAATTTAAATTTTCTTCTCAGTTTTTATGCTATATTTGATCAAATTTTATTTTATTTTATTAAGTTCGGACCCAGTTTGAATTGTAGATGCATTTTCCCTCTTTTTTAATTTGCTGGTTTGAAAACCGAGATAATTTTTACTTAATTTTACGAAAATAATTTCCACACTGAAGAAAGTTCGTTAAATCAGAGAACCGTCTAAAAGAGAAAATTACTAGTTGCCAAATTTATTATACTATTTTTTAAATTAAAATTTGGGGGCTATGGTTTAGACAAGGAGAACCTGTGCCTCTATGGACATCCGAATGAGTCATGGGAAGTGACTCTTCCAGCTGAGGAAGTTCCGCCGGAGCTTCCGGAGCCGGCACTTGGTATTAATATTGCAAGAGATGGAATGAACCGCAAGGATTGGCTATCCCTCGTTGCTGTGCATACTGATTCGTGGTTGCTTTCTGTGGCTTTCTATCTTGGAGCTCGTCTTAGCCGCAATGAAAGGTACTTTTTTGCCTTGCCCTTCTGTTGCTACATGCATTTCATTGTTTTAAGGTTGAACAATCTATTACCACTTAAAGTTTAAAGTTTTGTCTAGTACTCTTAAAAATTAAAAAAATCAAGTGTTCATCTTTTTATTATAAAAAAGTCAAAATATTTTTTATAAAATTTAATAATATTAATATTAAAATAAAATTTAAAATAAATAATATTAAAATATAAATAATATTAAAATAATAATAAAAATTAAAAATAAAATGAATATATAAAAAATAGTTATTATCATAAATGATTGTGATTGATTTTTATATATTTATTTTTTTTTAATTTTAATAAATTTTATTATTTATTTTATTTTAAATTTATATTTTAATATTTTTATAAAATTTAATTTTAATTTTAATTTTAATTTAAAAAATAAAAATATTCTTTTGACTTTATTTAATAGATAAGTATTTAGTTTTTAAAACTTGTATAAGTGATTATTTGTTAAGTGGCAATATATGATAGGGACTTGTTTTAACTTTATCTAATCGCTGGCAAGTAGTTGCTAGTGTTAACATTCCCTCGTAGCGTAGTATCCCTTGAATATTGGGGATTTGGATCAAATTGTGTTGCTGATTTATTCACTTTTGTGCAATGTTTTCCGACCTGGACCGGGCCTTGACCCAATAAAACGGCCAGTACAGGTCTTGCTGTGTCGTCTAAAATTTTGATGAATTTACAAAATAAATTCATCCAATTCTAAAATCCAAATAACAATAGTATATAAACAATGTAAATTTAAATCCAAATTCAAAGATTATGATTTAATAGTCTCCCAAATTTTCTAATTTCTGCTTATTTTTGCTTCTTTATCTTTAGATTAATCTCACTGTCTATTTCCTTTTCCGTACTTTTAGTATTACTTTTTCATCAGACAAAAAAATATTTTAAATAGATATATGAAACTTGTCATTCCAAAAAAAAAAAAAAAACAGAGCATTAAAGTGTATTTTTATTACATTAAAAACTTATAAATTATATGTATCTGAACCTATTAAGTTTTACATAATATTACTAAGTGAGGTCAATGAAAAACAATTACAATGGTTAAAAAAAAGAAAAGATCATTTAGATTAAATGAATTTGAAAATTCATGAACTTCATCATTGAAAGTTATCTAATACACATTTTATTAGCCTAATATTTTTTCCTTTAAATGAGTACTATTATAAGTTTTAAATCATTTGACATTAATTTACAGTTAAAGATATCATGGAAATTAAGTCTAATATGATATCATTCCATATAAAAAAGATAGAATTCAAATTAAGATATATATTTAAAACTCATCATTACATGATTAAAATTCTATATATGCGTTATATATAGTTATTGGACTGTTTATAAAAAAAATGTTTCCGGCCTAGTGGTTTCTGTTTTCATCACGTGTAAAAGGACCTAGGTTTGAGTCGTTTCATTCTTGATAATTGGTTTTAGTCACTGGTCTGTGTTTTATATGGTGCTTTTGGTGTAGTTTGTAATGCCATTGGTTTTGTTTTGTTGATATTTAGTGGCATTTGGAAGATTTTGATTTGTGCAGTCTCAGTTATGGAAGATTGGAGCGACTTCATTAACAAGAGAAGGCTTTTTTTTTTTTTTTTTCAATTATGCAGATAACTTGATGCCAAGACTTTTCCATTCTTCCTGTTGATCAATAAGGCCTCTTCTTTTATTCATTTAATTAATTTCTAACGTGATTCATTCATGAAGCTTGTTGCTGGAAGTTGGGGAGATTACTTATATCAATTATGCCAATCTTCTCCGGTCATTCCTTTTTCTTTTTACCTCAGTATTTAACTCATCTAAGAATGCATGTAAAGGCCTTTAACAAAGAAAAATTGATTAATGGGTTAAACATTCTTTACACAATGCAATTTGATTCCGTAATATGTCGTACCTTGCTTTACTTCTTCCCTTTTGGCTGTGACATCTGTGATCTCACTAGAATATCACGTTTGGACTACAAAAGGGGAAAAAGAAAAAGGCTTCACTACATGACAATTTTATAGTTACATGCTGATTATATGTGACCACTGGTTGTGCTCTTGTGCTTGAGATATGCCTCTTTCTGTTGAGTGATAAATCCATACTGAACGATCAGAGAGTAAGAATTGGCTGTTCAACTTTATTGATTTCTGTGTAGTTTGGCTGTGTGTTATGTATGTGCTCTGATACATCTGTTTGCATTTGGAATGTTATATTGAATTGATTATTGGATTTCTTATTTTATTTTCTATTAATTTTAGAGAATTATATTATTTAGTACTCATGCCAGTGCTACTTGACAGGAAATGTCTATTTAGCATGATCAATGATCTGCCCACTGTCTTTGAAGTTGTTACTGAAAGAAAGCCTATAAAAGATAAACCCGGTGTGGATAGTGGTAGCAAGTCTCAGTGCAGCACAAAGGTTCAGGCGATTGAGCTTAGTTTAGAATCTCTGCAAATTTTTCAGATTCAATCTAGTAACATGCATTCTTCGTTTACCTGAGGCAGACAGTATAGTTTTGTTCTGATGTTCTATAAGTAATTACTCATTGAAGATAGTTGAGGATTTGAAACTTGAAAGAGAATCTAAGAGCTAACCTGATTTATGATTAAATAATAATTTTCAAAACTAGGATCTAAAAGTTTGTGTTGTGTTGCAGTAGTTTCAATGCCTAAAGATGTCTTAATATAATATTTAAAAAATGAACTTCTCAGATTTAATAACTATGGAGGAAAAAGAAAGTTGGGAGCATCATTGAAACTGAAAATTGTTTTTTGAAACATTAGCTAAACATCTGTTCTAAAATTTTTTGTATCCTTTGTTTTTAAAAATAAAGAATTGTGTTTAAAATTCTAAACCAGTTGCACATGGCTTTCTATAACAAAGTTGGAACTCTTGCCCCCTTATTCTGGCTGTGGTGAAAGTACTCAACCACTTCGTGCATCCTTATTTTTGTATCCACTCATTTGGTTCATCATCTGTGCAGAGATCAAGTGATGGCTGCATTAAAAGCATAAGCTTTCAGGTCAGAGTTATGAGGATGAGGAAGATGAACATAGTGAAACCCTATGTGGAAGCTGTGGTGGAAATTACAATGCAGATGAGTTTTGGATTGGCTGTGACATCTGTGAGAGGTGGTTCCATGGAAAGTGTGTGAAGATAACACCTGCTAAGGCTGGTAATATAAAGCAGTACAACTGTCCATCTTGCAGCATGAAGAGGGGCAGGCAGTAGTATCACTAAACTCAAGTTACAAGTGGAGGGAGGGATTTAAACAGCGTTCTATCAGTAGCTGGCATGGTATAGAAAGGTCTCTTTCAAAAGTTATGTAATGAATTTGTTCTGAGGTTTGTATATAGCAGATGCTTTGAAGGGCTTCCCTGCTGAATCCTTGCTGAAATGTTAAATTATATATAGTGGAAGTTGCTGTTTTATGACAGTGCTGGAGTAATATTTGCATGGTTGGTTTCTATTGCCCTATTTCATAATGATTTTGTCGTAAGGGTGACTCTGGGCTAGATTTAGCCAGATGATGTTATCAACTGTTACTGAATCAGGACTTTATTGTATGATAGAGCTACCACATACAGATGTAAAGAGAACATTATTGTTTTGTCATGTTTGCATTATATTCTAGTTTACTACATCAAAATGAAATGCCTCATGGCCTTACTGAGTAGCTGATTGGCCTCTAGCGACCTTTAAAGCAATGTTTCTACAATACAGTTTTTATCGACATATTAGAATTGATTAGTGGGACAGTTGACCATGGACAGATGCTCATTTTGGACATATGAGGCCTGACATTTGATTTCCTGGAAAGCTAGAAGAAAAAATAGGTGTCTGACATGATTTGGAGTCTAGGAGAACTTCGTTAATTCAGACAGTTAACGACATTATTTGGCATCTAATCCTAGCAAAATCTTAGTGCTCATCGCCATGTTGTGTTTACAACTGTGTTTGTCTTGGTTATTGGGTTGATTTATAATCCTGTGAGCAAGGAAGCCATATCGCTCATGCAGCGCTTGAGCCTCTCTATCCCCGAATTCTAATTCTGAAATGGGTTCCAGTCGCTCAGATGGTTCTGGTAAAGAACGATTGCGCTGGACACAAGAGCTTCATTATCGATTCGAGGAAGCTGTTAATCAGCTCGGTGGCCCTGACAGTGAGTCTAATCATCCCTTTGATATATATATATATATATATATATATATATATATCGCCTCCAATAAATTAAATGGTAATTGTCAAATTATTCTAATTGGGGTGGTTTTAACTTGAGGGGCTACACCCAAGGGAATCTTGAAGGCTATGGGCGTTGCTGGACTGACTATCTACCATGTCAAAAGTCACTTGCAGGTACTCTTTCTTTCCTAAACATTCTTATAAATATAATTAATTTCCTGTAATCGAACCTGGTCATCTCATTGTTTAATTTAACTTGTTTCCTTCAGAAGTACAGGATTTCAAAATTTATTCCAGAATCAACTACTAGTAAGTTACAACTGAATCAAATGATAAACAAATAAATTAATTTACCATGTTTTGTTCGCTATATTTATGCAATAACAACTCGTAGGAGGCAAGTTTGAGAGGAGAAGTATTTCAGAGATACTGCCTAATTTTGATACAACATCGTAAGTCTCACCCGGGCTTTGAACGTTCCACTCTTCCACTTGTTTAACTCCATATTAACATGAATATTGGTTGGTGTGAACAATGCAGTGCAGCTCAACTTAATGAAGCTTTACTAATGCAAAGGCAACTGAATGATCAACTTGAGGTATTTTTATTTCAGCTGCCATTTGAATTAGAGAATAATAATTATGTTGATTAACGTGGTACAATTACAATGAAGGTTCAAAGGAGTTTGAAGCTTAAAATCGAAGCTCAAGTAAGGTTCCTTGATAGAATTGCAGATAAACATAGAAACCCACCTGGAAAACGTAATTATTCTCCCACATCGATATCATTGCCATCCCTCTGTGAGGACTACTCTGATTCAAATTCAAAGGATTTTGATTCTGATTCTGAAGTTAACAAAAATGAAATAGAATCTGCAGAAGCAATTCGTGCTGTGAAAAGGGCTAGGGTTGATGTTGATGATGATCATTTTTTCCCACAAATGCTCACATTTCCATCACTCAACGAAGACATGCGACCAATTACCTCATATCCTTCCTGGAATATTTCACCTTGCTCCTCACCTTTAGCGTCCAGCTTTTTATAAAATAGTACTTTTTTTTTTTTCTAAATAATAAGTTTCAGAATTGATGGAGATATTTTCAGTTGCTACAACTATGCTTTTAAGATAATGGAAGCTATCTATCAAATCTTCTCTAGGGAGACTATATTCTATATAACTATGATTTGTTTCGTTTTTGTTCTTTCAGCACGCATGCAATGCTGAGTTTTTCTGTAAGATAAATAATGTATATATGTTGTGTTACATTTATTATGATCCATCTTTTGCTATAATTCTGCTTATTGTTAATAAATACTATAATATTTGATGTTTGTTTGACAAAGTGCAGCTGATTAAGCACAGATTTTAATTTGAGTTTGAGAAAATATATAAAACGCGACCTTAAATGTTTGGTTTAGTGGTAAAAGTTAAAGGTCATCCAAGTCAAGTTGCGATGAAGCTAGGGTTAGGACGGGCCCTAGTTTTTAAAAGGTAAGTGGGCTAAAACTAAAATGTTAGTAAGAAAAGGCCTAATAACTAAGTCCCACCCAAGGTTTCTTTAAATGATAGAGTGCCACCTCAAAAAATTTTAAAAGCCAAATATCCATCTGATTAAATTTAACAATCAATTGTTAAATTTAACTAATCAAAGAGACATTTTTGTCTTTTTAAATAAAAAAATTTAAAAATAAAAATAATAAAAATATTTAAAATATAAAATAATATTAAAAAAATTAAAAAATCAAAAATAAAAAACCTAACTAGGTGGTCATAAATAGCCACCTAATTAGATTAGTGGTCAGATTTAGTCGTCTCGATAGTAGGGGCAGTTAGATCTAACTGTCTTTACCATCGAAAATAATTGAAAACGATTGGTATGCATAAAATTAGCCGCTTTTTATCAACTTTAATGGTAGAAACGATCAGATCTGGTTGTCTCCTTTAAATATTTAGCGATCAGATTTGGTCACATTCATCATCAAGACAGTTAGATCCAATCGTTAATTGATCATTTTTTATCACTTAGTTAGGTTTTTGATGACTACTGCCATTAGGTTTTTTTTAATTTTAAATTTTCTAATTAACTTTTTAAATTTTTTATTATAATTTTAATATTATTTTATATTATATTCTATTTGTTAAACTTCTGTATATTTTGAATTGAAATAAAACTTATGTTAAAATATCTAACCAAGTCCTCTTATGAATTGATCTATGACAAAGAGGACAAAGAGTTTTATTTTTACAGGTTTGGTCTAACACACAACCATGTGTGAAGTCTACATGATCATTTATGTCCCATAAGGGGAACACATGTTTTTGTTGAGTCATGCAAAGCGTCCGTGCATCAAGAAATAAGGATGCGCGGCCATGCGATTTGTGGGTGCACAATTTTGTGTTATATTTTAAGGATGCACTCTTATGTAGACTTAGCTATGCTCGTGTCAAATATACTTCATTGGGTACATGACCATGTAGAAAAGTTCACATGATCATGTAACTTGGAAAACTTGATCATGTGGTAATCGTGTAGATATCATGTGTAAGATCATGTGAGCTTCTAGAATTCTGAAGCATTAAAGACATAAAGACACACGACTGTGTGTGTAGAGCACATGCTCATGTGGAGTTTATGCAATAGGAAAAATTTGATCGTTGCAGAACATGCATTAACGAAAGTACGATCATGTAGCATAAAACACGACTGTGCGACTACCCAAAAATTTTTAATGGCTCTCATATCAGCTGTAACAAATATATTTTTCATCTTGTATATAAAATAGTTGATTTAAAGAAATAGAGAGTAGGAGAATTACACACCAAGCTTTAACATTTCATTTTCTAAACTCTTCTCCATTCTCTCTCTATGTTTTATTGTGAATCCTTAAGAGAAACCTTATGAGCTTCATTTTCTTTGTATCAACGTATTTAAAGGAAAAATTCATTCTTTGTAATTTTGAAAACCCAAGGGTGCAATTCTATGAACTAGCGTTGGATAGAATCCCATAAAACTACGTTAAGAATGTAATCTCTTGTATTAAAACTAATGTATAAAAGTAAAATCTTTAGGATAAAAACTATTATAATTTTTGAGCGATTGAAATTACGAAAGAAAAATCATCGAATGGTGTTGCTTAGATTAATGGTGTTGAACCCTTGTGGATTTTGATTGATGCAAAATGTATGTTAAAATATCTAATTGGTCCATGCATGTGTTGAACATGACAAAGAGGACCCAAAGTTTTTGTGCTGGCTGAAATCTGCAGGTGAACACGCTCGTGCTCAAACAAAGTAAAGCACACGCCCGTGCAACAAGCCGCACACGCCCGTGCATTGAGGTGAACACGCCCGTGCTGTGAAGAAATGGCACACACGACCGTGTGCAGAAGGACACACAGCCGTGTGTCAAGGCAAAAGAGCGCACACGCCCGTGTGCTGGGAGTAGGCACGACCGTGTGTCTAAAGGAAAATGACACACACGGCCGTGTAGCATTGACGCACGCCCGTGTGCAAGGCCAAAATGAAGTCGTGCGCTTCCCGTGTGTTCATCGTACTGGCGACCCGTGCTTGCTTCTAGAATTTGGAGAGAAATAACACACGCCCGTGTGATGCAGAACGCACGCCCGTGCTAACACAAAATTGACCGTTAGAAAAGTGCAGAAAAAGGGAGCACGACCGTGCATCAAGCGGACACGCCCGTGCAACTTTCCAGAAATGCTCCAACGGCTCTCAAATCAGCTGCAACGGCTAGAATCTTCCATTCCCTATAAATTGAAGCTGATTTGAAGATTGAGTAGAGAGAGAATCAAGCTTAAGAACTCCACTCTTTCATTCTCTAAACTCTTCTCCAAACTTCTCTCACAAACACATTTGTAAATCCTAAGAGAGAAAACATTGAGAGCCTATTGTAAATCCACCTTGAGAGGCAAATCTTTGTATTTTCCACAAACCCTTGGGCGCAATCCCGTGAAACTAGTGTGGGGCGTAATCCCTGTTAAAACTAAGTTAAGGGCGCAATCCCTTGTATCAAAACTAGTGTTAAGGGCGAAATTCCCTTGTCAAAAAACTATTGTAACTTCGGGGTTGAAGTTAGTGGAAGAAAAGTCTTCAAGCGGGGTTGCTTGGAGTAGTGGACGTAGGAGGCGTGGAGAAGCTCCGAACCACTCTAAAAATCGGCTGAGCAATTTCTTTCCCTTACTCCCTTTTTATATTTGCTTAGTCATTTGATTATTTGTGCTTGATTGTTTGTTTATATTTGAATGGTTGAATTGGTAGACTAGGAAAAAGTTTTAAACTCTTGATAAATTTTTAATCAACCTATTCACCCCCCCTCTAGGTTGTTTGCCATATTGTTTTTGGGGTTTTACAAATGGATATAGGAGGCTTGTGGAGAAGTTTTGGAACATTGTAAATCGGTTGAACACTCTTTTTCCCTTCTCTCTTTACTTTATATTTATATGCTTTATGTTATGTGTGTGTTTGGTTGATTTTGTTGAATGATTTAAATTTGATATATCAATTGTTGGTTGATTGTTTAGTGAATAGGAACAAGTTTTTAAGTTTTTCTAAAATTTTTGAAAAACTTATTCACTCCTCTCCCCCTTTAAGGTTTGTTTGTTGTATAGTAAGGTTTAACAATTGGTATCAAAGTTCAAACTTTTGGTTTTCAAAATCAAACAATTTTAAGGGTCAAAGATCAATTTTTAAATTTAATAGTAAATTTATTTTCAAAATTGATTTTTGAAGAAGGGGTTAGTTCACTGAGGCTACCTTTATTTTGTGGAAAAAAATATAGTCAATGAAAATTTTGTATGAAAATTTTCATTCAATTTATTGACTACATGCTTTGAAAAATTATTGATAAACGTGATTTTATTCCCGTAAATCCAAAATGAAAATGAGTTTAATGAAAATGATGAAAAAAATGTTATGTTTAAATTATAAGCCATTAAATATGTTATTTTGCACTTTAAATGCAATAGAATTTAATTGTGTATCTTCTTATGAAACAATGAATGAGACTTGGATTATCCTCCAAATAACTCATGAAGAAACCAATCAAGAGAAGGAGCCTATGATGGAGCTTCTCTTTTAGGAATATGAATTGTTTGAAATGAAGAAAGAAGAGAACATTACAAGGATGTACTAATGATTCTCAAACTTGGTAAACAAATATAGAGGTTTAGGCAACAAGTTTGAGAACAGCGAGTTGGTTAAGAAGGTATTGAGATCACTATTAAAGACTTAGAGTGTAAAGGTAATAGTAATTGAAGCATCGAAGGACTTGATGAAGCTAGACATGGATGAACTCATTGTGAGTCTCTTAACTCATGAAATAAAATGGATGCCCAAGAGGAAAAAGGAAGAAAAGAAGAAGAAGAAGAACATCACACTCAAGGCTAAGGAGAGCTCAAGTGATGAGAATGTAGCCTCAATCGATGAAGAGAGCTCAATGAATAAGGAAAATTTGAAGATGCTTTCAAAGAAGTTTAGCAAATTCCTCTCTAAGAAGAAGAAGAAAAAGGAGTAAGAGTTAATTTGCTATGAGTGCAAGAAGGAAATGCATTATTACTAAAAATACCCTTGAGTGAGGAACAAAAAAATAGTTACCACTTGGAGTAGAGAGAACTCGAACAACGATAAAGATGAATAAGTCTCACTATGCTTCTATATTGAAAAGAAGATATGAAAATTTAGTGTAGAAAAATCATTAATCCAAGTAAGTGTTTAATTTTTGTCATATTGATACTTGATTGATGATGATAATGATTGCCATGTTATGACTATGCTTGTTTGGATATATGAATGCTTACCATATTGGAGAATTTAGGTTGAATTGAATGCAAGTAAATTATGTATATATGTTGATGTTACAATATAGACATGTTTGGAATTCATGTCAAAATGAGTTAAATTTGATTTATTTTGATGTCAAATGACATGAATTCACATATTGTTGTCTCTCATGATCAAACTATGCAAATTAGATGTATTTGTAATGTTTTGATTAAGTTTTATGCATAAAAGGATTACTTCCTCAAGTTTCCCAAAAAAAATTGTGAAAATGATTTTGAATATGTCAATTATAGACACTCCTACTGTACATTACTGTACATACTTTATATATCTAAATTTTAAACAAAATAACTAATATGACCAATAATACATAACAGAAATACTTAAAACTGAACTGAAATATCATAACGGAAAAACATGTGTTGAAAATAAGTAGAAATGGCCCAAAATATCCTTTATTCATTTATAGAAAAAAAGCGTATACAAAATACGAATGTATACATACATGTACATAGATTGTACTATCACATGCAATAAGAAACGGTAGAAGCATGCAAACCATAAGCATGCCACAAAACCCACATTTGGATCTCAGCTGGTAAATATCTCCTCCTCTTAGCCCCTAATGAACTGACCTGTAAGAGAAAGGAAAGTAATGAGTGAGTGATATATTCACCTAGTAAGCGTTTCCTATCTCTAACCCTAAACCAATCCTCCTCAGAGGATTCTCACTGTCATTAAAGCAAACTGTAAGACATACATACTGAAAAGAAACCAAACTAGTTCTCACATATACTATTCTGATATACATATTCTGTACTAGTATTTGTATTCTGTCGTATATGTATTATCGTGTGATTTTCATATATTTTGAATGTTTACTGTTTTATGGTTTTTTACTGATTAATCACAACTTCTTTCTAAAAACTGTTTTACTGAAATATTATTGTTGGATCTGAAGATCCTAAAATATCTAAAAAACCTGATATAAAAGATGATGTGTAATATTGAAATCTGTACTCGAAAACTATGTATCTAAAGATACCTGTTATATTGCACAGACTGATAAATACAGGGATTTGACACTCTGGTCAAGTGAGTTTTCTTTGCAAACACTTGCTAAAAACTGTCTAAAACATGTGCTACCACTGAATCTGAAATCTGAATACTGATTTGTGCACAAAATACCGATAACTGAATCTGAATGCATCGCACTGTATATTAATCATAAAAGCCTAAGCTGCGAGCTGAGCACACCAGCATATGCCTCTATATAGTGGCTAGTATAGTTATAGACCCTGATACTGGTTCCCATAATAGGTATACCGAAACTCACAGACGCTCCCTCGTATTTACTCTTAAAATCGATGTCCGGATCATCATATTTTTCTACTAAAAACATGTATTTAGATTCTTAGATCCTTTTCTGAAAACACTGTATGACATGTTATGTCATCATATGCATATGATGTATCATGTATGCTTATCTTATCTCCTAATATTGAATTACATCCATTATATGGCTTTTTACTATGCATTATGCTTATTTTCTACTTTATATCTTATTTCTGCTTGACGCACGAGTGTGCATAAGGACACACAAGCGTGCATAAGTTTGAACGGGTTGTGTGCCTATCTTGCATGTAAGTCATGCTAGGTTCTGTGATTTTAGTGCATTTCTCATTTCCTGCTCATGCACGGTCGTGACTCTATATTATTTGGTCGTATATGGGTATGTGAACACGGTCGTGACCATGTAAAGTAAAGCTTGCACAAGCATACGCCACGGGTGCAGGGTCGTGTATCTGCTCTTCTTCAGCGTGGTCATGGCTGATTATGCTTATTCCCAACCAATTTTCATACCAATCATGAATCAATTAATTCTTACATCCAAAACACTTCATAAACACAGACTTATTCCATCCATAACACCAAATCACATATTCCATCCATAACACCAAATCACATATTTAATCATTTCCACATCTCAAACTCATATCCACATATACATGTCATATACTCATCAATCATACATGCATAATCATCATCATCATCTTAAAATCATCAAACATACAAGGAGACATCATAAGCATGTTGAAATCAAGCTCATACTTAAACAACAAACGTGTCACACAAAGGAAGAGAGAGAAAGAGGTAAGAAACACCTACCTTTAGCCATAGCAAGCAAGCTTTCTCTCTTGAGGCAAATCTCACTCTTTAGCTAGATGGGAAACTCTTGGATGCTAATCTTCTCTTCTAGGGTTATTGGTCTCTAGAAAGTAAATGGAAGTTTTGGGTGAAAATGGCTAGAAAAAATAAGATAAGCTCAACTTAAAGTATGACGACTACTCTCATCGCATGCACGAGCATGCACCTCGACATGCACGGTCGTGCATGGCTGGAAAAATACACTAATGCTATTTTCCCACGTTTGCATGAAAATCCTCTCAACAGGATTAATGTATAAGCCACCTAAACTCTGGAAAAAACTCTATTTCACCCTTGAACTCTCTCACCACCCTAGTATTCACATCAATTCTCATTCTAACCCCAGATTAATAGCCTAAAAGACACTTCTAACCTTGAGATGTTACATCAATGGTGCATTAAATGATGTTAAACACATTTGATATGTATGTTTAAATTGATTTTGATATTTTGAAATGAAGAAAAATCAATTTTGAATGTTTTCATATGGTTCCAAAAAAGTCCCCTATGTTAAAGTTGTATTTTTCTATAGACTTTATGGGTTTTAAAGTCATACACAACTATGTACCTGTGTTACATGATTGTGTATTGTAATGGCCCAAGGGTAGAATTGTCATTTTAGGAGAGTTCAGGGGGTAGAAGAGTCATTTAGAAGTCCTTTGGGGCTTGGTTGTAGTTTTTACGCAAAGGTGGAATGGAAATGGCTATTTTTCACTTCACACACGACCGTGTGCCTAGGACACACGACCGTGTGTCTCACCTTTTAGCCATATATAGTTTATTTCCTTCAGTTGCGCACAGTTCCAGCTTTCCCAACTTATTTTCCTTCATTTTCTCTTTTTCTTCCTCAGCTCCAGTGAACCTTAGGCTTCCAGAGAGAGATCCCCTAGTAGCTCATCTCCAGATTAGAGATCTAAAAGCTTCCAGAGAGAGAGGCCAAGCTTCCATGGCACGAGGTAAGTGTTTTCCTTACCTCCTTTGTTGTGTTCTTAGCATGTTTGCTGTTTCCAGCTTATGAGAACTTTATATGTGCTTGTTTGAGTTGCTTCCATCATGCTTGAGCTCTGATTTGATGAATGATTGAATGATTGAGTGGTTTTCCACGATTTATGTGTGTATATTCTGTATACATGTGTTATATCCTTGATTTGTGATATATGTAGTGTTTGAGATGATGAAATGATGAATTTTGGCATACTAGTTGTAGTATAAAGTGTTTATGTTTACTGTTTTGGAGTGTGGAAATGTTGGTGTGGGAATTTATAGGCTTCCAGACGCTATGGAAATGTTGGTGTGGGAATTTATAGGCTTCCAGACGCTATCTGCAGAATTTGGGTTGAGCACACGCCCGTGTGCTCGTGGTGCACGCCCGTGTGGCCTCAATTCTATATGGAGACACAACCTTGCATGTTACCCGTGTGCATGTGAAAACCCAGACACACACCCGTGTGCCCGAGTACACACGCCTGTGTGTCTTCCCATAATTCCACACGCCCGTGTATACAAGACACGGGAAGCTTGAGAAGGCAGCCACACGCCCGTGTGTCGTGCTATGCATACCCGTGTGTTGTACCACACGCCCGTGTGCCTTGCCAAAATTTGAGAAAATATTTCAGAAGCTAGTACGCCCAGGGACACGAGAAACACACAGTCTCGTGTGCCTTGACGCACGCCCGTGCACACAAAAACACACACCCGTGCACCTAAGAATAAGCAGAAAAGAGATTTTAAAGAAAATATAAGTCACTCTAAGCTATTTCTAAGCACACAGAACTCAGAAATAACATAAGAAAACAACATATCATGCATGATTATCAGCATTGAGCATTGCATATCATGTCAGATATTTTTAGACTGGATCCAAGGATCCAACAACATGATTTTCAGATATACATATATGATTTTCATATATCAGATAGGGGTGAATACGAGGGGGCACCTGTGAGTTCACATACCCGCTAGAGAGGAAAACCAGTGTCCGTTAGAGAGGACATGGTCACTGACCAAGCTCGTTAAAGAGAGTGCTGGTTGTGCATCAGTAGATTCAGTAAGCTTTTGAACTCACACAGCCAGGGTGTCGAATCCTTGTATTCATCAGTCTGGCCAGCATAACAAATTTTCAGATGTTATAGTACTTTATGATATAGTTTTCAGCATATATTATACGTATACATTCAGAATCTTCAGATCACAGTTTTATTATCAGAAAGGGTTTTCAGAAAAGATAATCTTTCAAAAAAAATAAGCCTGAGGGTAAGTTTTTACAGTTTTCAGCATATACATGACACCAGCATATACATTTCATGTCATGTACAGCATCCCATGAGAAACAGGACAGTAATAGAACAGAACAGAACAGAAATATATATATATATATCAGAATTCAGTAAGAATCATTCAGAAAATGGATATACTTCGGTATATCCAGAGAATCAGAATAAAACAGTAGTTTAGCAGAACCTTCTACGTGACGAGTCACGTAGTCAGTTAGTTTTGGACCTGCGAGTGTTTGAATTTGGAAACACTTGCTGAGTGACTTTGTCACTCACTCCCTTCCTTGTTTCCTTTTACAGGTCAGTGATTCGAGTGGCTGAGCTAGAGCGAGACCGCTACGAGATTTTAGGGATATGGCTCGGCGCAGCAGATAGCATGTTGGCTCACATGCTTTTATTTCACATGTATATATGTGTGTATTATATTTTTATGTACACTGTATGACTAGTATATTTCTATACATGAGCAGCCTGGGTTTTCACGCTTACATTTCAGTATATTTTTAAATTATTATTATACTAAATTTTATTTATAGTTTTTTTTTATAAAGAAATTTTTCAGCAGCAGCAGCAGCAGCAGATCTTTTTATTGTAGAGGTCCCCGTCTCAGGTATATTTTATTATTATGTACAGTATTTTCTGCAGTGCACCGTGACCTGGGGCGAGGGTCGCTACATGTATACATCATTTCCCCAGTCACAGGATCATGTTTGAATGACACACGATCATACATGTCTTATAATCAGACATACACAATCGTGCATATGGCTATATGATCATGCATGACTCAAACTAAAGAAATTTTTCTAAATTTTAAGTTTTTAAGCTTTTTTGTAAACATATTCCCTAAATGTTTTAATGATCATATGTTATGAATAAAAATATTGAACTCATCCATACAAAAAGGGGATAAATGACATATTTGAATACTCCTTGTGTGATAATTGTATGCTAATATGAAGGGGAGTATTCATAGCTTGGAATTGATTGAGCAACTAGGAGTTTTAATTCATTTTGATGTTTTTAAAAAGGGAGTTAAATTATCTTTGAAAAGGGAAGAAATTAGCCTTAGGTTGATAAAATTAATTTTAAAAGGGGGAGAATTTTTTTTTGTACTTTCAAATGAAAACTTTTAACATATTTTTTTTATTTATAACAAAAAAGAGGAGATGTGCAGGGTATGCTAAAATGATTTATTATCTATAAAACTTTTGTTTGTACTAAAAATTTTTGACTTTTTTTTTATAATATATGTTATTGTGCTTTTAATGCATTTTAATATAAATTTTGTCATCAATTAAAAATGAGGTGATTGTTAAACCCCTGTATATTTTGAATTGATACAAAACATATATTAAAATATTTAACTAAGTCCTTGCATGAATCAATCCATGACAAAGAGGGTAAAGGGTTTTAATTTTATAGGTTTGGCCTAATACACGATTGTGTGTCAAGCCTGCACGATTGTGTGTGTCCCATATGGAGTGTTGAACCCCTGTGGATTTTAAATTAATACAAAACATATGTTAAAATATCTAACTGGTCGATGCATATATTGATCATGACAAAAATGACTAAAGGTTTTTGTTTTACAGAATTTGCATGATACATGATCGTGTGTGTCATAGATGCATGACCGTGTGTATGTTATAAATGCAACACATGACTGGGATGAATCATGCAAGACATCCATATGTGAGGAATACATGATGCACAACTATGTGTTTTTTGAATACACGATCATATGTCAAGATATAAGGACGTACACTCCCATATAGTTCTAGTCATGCCTGTGTAAGAAAAGCTTTACTAGACACACGCTTAGGCCACCCTTATTTTGTAGAAAAACTATGGTCAATGGAAAATTTGTATGAAATTTTCATTCAATCTATTGACTATAAGCTTTGAAAAATTATTGATAAGGGTGATTTTGTTTCCCGTACATCCAAATCCAAATATGCCTAAGGAAGAAAGTGAATTTAATAAGGATGATGAAAAATTAATGAATTTAAATTCAAGGGCATAAAATATGTTGTTTTGTGCTTTAGATGCCACGAAATTTAACATTGTTTCTTCTTCTGAAACAGCACAAGAAGCTTGGATGGTCTTCCAAATGACTCATGAGGGTACAAGGCAAGTGAGAGAGTCTAAGATGGAGATGTCTTTTCATGAGTACAAATTATTTGAAATGAAGAAGGAGAAGAATATCATGGAAACGTATAAGCGCTTCTCAAACCCAGAAAACGATTTGAGAGGATTAGGTAGAAGGTTTGAGGAGGTTGAGTTGGTTAAAAAAGTGCTAAGGTCATTACCGAAAGCTTAGAGCATTAAGGTGACAACAATTGAGGAATCGAAGGACTTGACCAACATAAGTATGGACAAATTGATCGAGAGTCTCCTAACTCACAAAATTAAATGGATGCCTAAGAAGGAGGAGAAAAGGAAGAAGAATATCATACTTAAGGTTAAGGAGGAATCAAGCAAAAATAAAGGAAACTCAACCAAAAAAGAGAGCTCAATGGATGAAAAGTATTCGAAGATGCTCTCTAAGAAGCTCAGCAAGTTCTTATCAAAGGGAAAGAAGTAAAAGTGGTGACTTGCTACAAGTATGGAAAAGAAGGGCATTATCGAAAAAAATGTCCTCAAACAAAAAAGAAAAAATCTAAGAAGAAAATGCTTGCTGCATTAAGCAAGGAACATTCAGATGATGAAAATGAAGAAAAACGAGTTTCCTTGTGCTTCTACACTGAAAAGGAATGAAAAAGTGGTATAGGAAAGTCATCAATCTAAGTAAGTACCCCAAACCTTATTTTTATGATATACTTGATTAATGATGATGTGGATGCCATATGGTAGTTGTGCTGAATTGATATGTATATTTTTACTTGCATTATTTGATTGGTTGGACTGAATTAATGCAAGTGTGATATGTGTATATGTTTTAAGTTATAACATGTGCAAGATTTGGAATTCATGCCAAATTGGATCAAGTTTGTTTGTGTTGGTTGCAAATGAAATAGATTCATATATTAGATGTCCCTCATGGTTAAAACATGCAAAAATGATATATTTGATGGGTTTTGATCAAATTATGCTTTAAATGTTTTAATTTTTTCCTAAATTCCCCATAATTTACAAAAATATTTCAAATATGTCAATTATGTTTAAATTGTGTTTAGACTTGTTTGAAATATGGTTTTTTTTTTTTTTCAATGCTTTGAAATAGATAAAAATCAATTTCAAAAAATTTGAGATTGGTTTGAAAAAGGGCCTCCTGTGTCAATCTACAGTTTTCTGTACAATTTTTAGGTTTTACGGGTCATACATAACCATGCATGTGAGTTGAACGACCATGCGTGCATCATTTTCCTTGTCACGGTTCTATGCTTAGAAGACACACGACTGTGCATGTCATGAAATCAGACATACACACCTATGTGTTACATTAACACGACCGTGCATGACACAAATGGCAGAAAATGCTCAATTTGTAACATTTTTTTTTTCTACAAATATTTCATTCAAATGCCTTAATGTTCATATTTTATTCATGGGAATGATAATTTTAATGCATTCGTTTATTCAAAAAGAGGGAGAAATAAAAATTGAATGCTCCTTGATTGAAAATCCATGTTCTTGTGATGAGGAGTGTTTATATTTTTATCAACAAATTGGTATAATAATCTTTGACAAAGGGGGAGCAAAAGTGTTTTTTAAGGGGAGAAATATCATTTATGTGTATTTAGAAATATCTTATTTTTCAAAGGGGGAGAATATTTTTTAGTGCTAAATTGAAAACTTTTAATATATCCTTTTTTATTTATAACAAAAAAGGAGAGAAGGTTTGGATATGTTAAAATGAATTTATATGTATGTTTTTTGTGCTTTGTTGAAATTTTTTTTGTAATTTATGTTTATTGTGGTTAAATGTATTTTAACATAAGTTTTGTCATCAAATAAAAAAAGGAGAGATTGTTGGACCCCTGTCGATTTTGAATTAATGTAAAAAATATATTAAAATATATAACTGGTCCATACATGTATTGATCATGACAAAAAAGACTAAAGGTTTTTGTTTTGTAGAATTTGCATGATACATGACGATGTGTGTCATAGATGCACAACCGTGTGTGTGCTATAAAAGTAACACATGAATGAGATGGATCGTGCAAAGCATTTGTGTGTGAAGAATGCAGAATGCATGATCGTGTGTTTTTCGAACACATGACCGTGTGTCAAGAGATAAGGATGCACACTCCCATGTAGTTCCAGCCATGGCTGTGTAAGAAAAGTTTTGCTTGACACACGTTCATACAGTTACAACACGCACCCATGTTACCTAGAAAATGTTGATCATGTGAAGATCGTGCGGGCATCGTGTATGCAATCGTGTGGCCTTCTGAAATATTGAAGAATTGAAACTTCAAGGACATACGACTGTGTGTTTGGAGCACATGCTCGTGTAGGTGCGCGCGATAGAAAAAATATGACTGTTAGAAAGCGAAGAATAAAGGAAACATGATGGTGTAAAAGGACACACCTGTGTAACTGTCCAACAGTCTCCAACGGCTCCCAAATCAGTAGTAACGACTATATCTTCCCACCAAGTATCAATTGAAACTGATTTGAGGATTCAAAGGTTAGAAAGAATTAGGCCAAATACTTACATCTTTCTATTCTCTAATTCTTCTCCACATTCTCTGACAAAATTCATTTTGTTAATCAATTGAGGGAGTTTTTGAGAGCTTATTGTGTATCAGCCTTGTGAGTTAATTTCTTTGTACCAATTCCATAAACCCTTGGGCGTAATCCAGTGAAACTAGTGTGGAGCATAATTCTTATTAAAACTACGTTAAGGGCACAATCTCTTATATCAAAACTAGTGTGAAAAGGGCAAAATCTCTTGTGTCAAAACTTTGGTAACTTCAGGGTTAAAGTTAATGGAAGAGAATCTTCAAGCGGGGTTGCTTTGAACCATTTTAAATTGACTGAGCAATTTCTGTCCCTAACTCTCTTTACTTTGTGTTAATATTGTTTACTTGTGTAGCTATGTTTAATTGTTATTGTATGTATATTTGTATGTTTAAGTTGGTAGAATAGGAAAAAGTCTTAAAATTGCAAAAGATTTATAAATAACTTATTCACCCCCCTTTAAGTTATTTGTCATTTAGTATTTGGGGTTTAACAAGGAGAATACACATCGTAGTTGAGTCATACAAAACATTCGTACATCAAAAAGCATGGACGCATGACGTAGCGATTTTCAAGCGCACAACCATGTATCATGTTTTGAGGACGCACTTCCATGTATATCCAACTATGCTTGTGTCAGATAGACTTCACTGAGTATACATCTATGCAAGAAAGTTCACACGATTGTGTTACCTAGAAAACTTGAACGTGTGGTAATTGTGCAGTTATCGTATGCAAATTATGTGGGTTTCTAGAATTATAAAGCATTAAAGACATGAAAACACATAACTGTGTGTGTGGAGCACACACCTATGCAGGATTCATATGATAGGAGAAATTTGACCATTAGAGAGCATGGATAAGAGCACAACTGTGCAG